>MQRK01226073.1:0-10930 GCA_001938485.1 Girardia tigrina
TATTATTATTATTATCATCATTTTTTTAGAAGACGTGATTATGATATTAATGAATATAAATGGATTATTCTCCGATATACAACTGCCTAGTACATTAATTCGGATCCATAACTCGGAAATGCATCTATTTCTGTCTACGAACGTATCGGAATGGTCTCCAGTTTGTCGACATCTTCTCAAAACCGACCATCAAGAATTTTACAGATATTGTATTTTGCTCAATTTCTCTTTCACTCCTCATATATTTATGTTTCTTTTGGAATCTGTAGTTCTGGGAGTGATTTGCATTTGTGGATTTATTGGAAATATCGTGTCAATCACGGTTCTTCTAATGGAAAGTCATGCAAGTCAAAGTCCCAGTATCATTCTAAGACTTTTGTGCTTTTCAGATACTCTTTTCCTTGTAATTTATTTCTTTTACTCCAGCCTGAGACATATTTATCCAATCACATCGTATTTGGTAACGTATCATAATTTGTATCCCTTTATGGTACCGTATTTATGGTCTCTTGCCATGACTATTCAAATGACAGTCAATTGGTTAGTGGTTTTAGTAACTGTTGAAAGATACTGTGCTTTAAAACATCCATTTATAGCAAAAAAGTTTTTTACAAATGGAAATTTAAAAATAATTGCTATTGTATCAATCGCTTTGGCCATTATCTTCAATATTCCCCGATTTTATGAATGGGAGATCATACATTTTCGATTGGACCCTTGCTTCAATTACACGATAGTTAGAGCTGATAACTCTAACTTAAGAGTCAATACCATATATTCCATATTGTATAGGTCGATCTTTTATGCCGCTTTAGTTGCCATCGGACCAGTTGCCTGCGTAGTTTGGATGAACGTAAGTTTAATAAAGCTCATTAAGTCGACAGGAAATAGTTTGATAATACGAAATAGCTCGGCAAACAGTGCCAATGAACAATCCTTAAGACCAAGACATCAAATCAGCTTAGCTAACTATCAAATGTTTCAACCAAACGCCGGTTCGAGCATTTCTGCAACCTATAAACAATATATTCAAGAAAAGAACCGCAGTGTTAATCGATTAATCATTTTACTAGTTAGTGTATTCATCATATGTGAAATCCCGGCCTTGGTCCACCAGTTTCTGGCAGTTTTTGTGGAATCATCTAACAACGATAGCCCAATGATCTACACCGTTAGTCTTAGTAATGCCTTAGTGACACTAAAGTCTTCGAGTAATTTTCTTATTTATTGTTTGGCGGGAAAGAAATTTCGTTTTACTCTRAGACGATTATGTCGCCGAAGTACCCGAAGTAAAATACCCAGAGTATTTTTGGCTGCGGCATGGAAACGAGTCAATCATTCCAGTTCCAAGAATTCCTTTAAAAGACCAGAAAAACATTACGAATTGGTTCTTTGCAGAAGACCTTGTATTGATCTCGGAGCACATTTTTATTAAATATTGACTGATGATTATAAATTTATTTATATTTAATAAATAAAAAAAATATATTTTTAAACAGAAATTGTAATAAATATATTAATTTCAATTTTTGTTATGTTTATAGATATTAAATTTTTAATCTAAAAATGTTATATAAGAAAAATAATATAAGTTTTATTAATAACATTTTGACAAGTCTCATTTGAATGTTTATTACAATCACATTTAGAGTCATTACAACTCTCAGAAAGTCTTTCATCGCGTGCCTTCGTTCTAATTGGTTTTCTTATTTCTGTTGTTAATCATGATTAGTCGAACAATTTTTCTAAGTCATTTTTTAAAATATTTAACATCTAAAAAATATTAATGAAAAATAATAATTTAAACGATTTCTTAATAAAACCCAAAATAATAAAAATGACATCAAATTATTAAAAATGCATTTAATTTAAATTTTATTAAAAATATTAAACTAAATTTTAATTGTTAAATTAAAAATATGAACTTATAAAATGATTATTTCAATTATGTTCAAATAGTCAATCACTTTAAATTTAATAAAAAAAATACCAATTTCCATCTGGGTGGGAGAATGACCATTCTAAATTCAACATACTTAAATTAACATACAGCATCCATACATTTACACATTCAAACAATTTAAAATATACCCTTCAAGGTTTGTAATAAGAAAAGATAAGCAATTGCAACCAGTGGTGGTTTGAGAGGGGGTAATTGAGTAATTACCCCCATAAGATGTTTTAACTATTGTTTATTATTACCACTGTGAGGAATATTTTGAATTGTGCTTATTGTATGTTGTTTTAGGATTGTGTTAGTCCCACCCAGATGGAAGATTGATATTTTAAATATTTTAAAACGTTGAATTATGTATTCTATTTTAAAGTTTAAATATGTAACTTTAAAATTAAACTAATATACCATAAATAATATATTTAAATAATTTTTAAATAATTAAAATTATTTTTGTATTAATATTATAAATTATTTTGTAATCGAATTGTGAATAAATTTAATTTAAATTTTTTTAAATAATAAGACGTTTAGAAATAGAATTTAAAAAAATATCAATCAAGAACGATCACTAGCAGCGCAAGTTTTGTGGAGAATTGTCCTACTGACAATTCAAGTTGTGATACCAATAAATGTATTAAAAATCGAATTAGTGTTCTTAATAACCACAATACTTTATTTTTTCGGAAAAATACTAATATATGAATTAATGTTTTTGGATAGCTAATAAATAAATTTACATTTTTTCAAAAACAAATTTTCGTACAGTATAAGTTCTCTATAACGCAGGATATAAAAATGAATACAAAGAAAATTTCTTTATTTCAAAAAAAGCAAAATAAATGAATAAATGTTTAATTATATTTTAACTTGTTTTGCTGGTATAACCAACTTTAATGCAATGTTTTTAACTTTATATTTTTTTGCTCCGGGTAACTTGTAATTTTTACGTGCGATAGAGGAAGCTTTAGTAGAAATTCGAGTCACTATTCCTCTCACATGGGGTATCAGAGTTTTCCTGAGTATCTTTGCTGGTCAGTATATATTGTGGTCATTTAAGAACATCAATCATTTTAATGACATTATCTTTCTTATTTTAAACGACTAAACAATTTCCCCTTATGAAATTTTCATACATTAATATTTTCTTAGATAATATTTTTAATAAGAATTTCCTTTATTTTATTTATATGTTATTTTGCTTAGTATTTTTATATTCAAAATATGAAGTAAATTGAAGTAACATTAGATATTAATAATATGCCTAAATATTGCATAATTTTATCTTATTCTGGAAGACTTTAAAACTTTAAAAGTGCATTGTTTAAAGCAACTAACAATGAGTTAAATTTGAAAATTATAAAGTTCAAAATATGTTCAGTAATAAATCTGTTACACCTTTAACACTTTTTTTCTGATATTGTTTATTGCTATAAAGACAATGGATGCGATGTCACACAAATTTGAGAGACAACATGTTATCTCTGTAAACGAATTCAAGAACATGGTCAAAAATAGGGTAAGATCAATATTGCAGAACATAGGAAAAAATGTAATTTCGATAATCAATATTGATAATTTCAAGATTCTGTGTAAGTATTTTGATTGTTATTGGGAGAGAGTGTCGTGTGAAGCATTGTTAATTTTGTCACATTGTCCTAAAATTAATGTTCAATCGGCAGTTTCCACCAGTTTATTGAGTATTTTTGATTAGCGTGATTTTATACAGTCGATTACATAACCATTATTTTTGCATTTCTTTATAGGTGAATTAAATTATTATATTACTTATTTATTTGCAATTATGTATAAATTTTAAGTTTTCAGAATTAATTCTCAAACGATTGTAATTTCTATTATTAAAAACAATATGTTATATGAATTTCCTTTTCTTTTGAAACTCATTTAAATTACGCTACGAATTTCGTGAGGGGTTACGATTAGAAGTATCAAATATATTGTAGGGTTTTTAACTTTAATTTAAAATATTTACTTTTTAAAACACAAATCTTTAATTTTTAATCGTTAATCTGATTACAATTAATCAGTAAGGTCTTTCAACATAAATATATAAATAATGAACAAAAATTATTTCATGAAAATTTATTTTCAATAACAAAATAGCACACAGCTTTTTATTGTTCAAATCAATAGTATCAATTAACGTATTCACAAACGGATAATCGATGCAAATTAGTTAAATCACAGTTTACTAATATCAAAACTATAAGTCTTCTAAACGAACGATAACCGTTAAAATCTCAAACTCAAATGAACCCTTATTCTGCAATACAGGATACTAAGTTCAGAAATTAACTTCAAGATAAAAATAAAAAGAAAAGATTTTATTTAACAAAAATAAGTTTACTTCACTCAAATTTGAACATGGATTCTTCTTTAATATTTTAAAGTAGAAATTTATTGGGCAAACTAAAACTGATTTTGCTACTATTTATAGAGTTCTTTTTTATTAGCCTTGAAAATTGATCAAATAAAACAAACATTAAAATATCTATAATTTTTAATTCCAAATTTTGTTAAACTAAATATTATTTTGTCTGAAATTAATAATTTTACTTAAAGAATTATTTTTTTGTCTACATAAAAATTTTGTTAAGAAATGGTCATATGTATTTTTCGAAACTCTAACAATACAAAAATGTTTATTTTTGCAATTAGAAGTTTTGTTAGTTGAATGCACTATAAATAATTAATTATCCCAAAAAATTTATATCATATTTGGAATATTATTTCTCTAACAATTTTATTTTATATCTTCAAAAAGAAAATTCAGAAAATTCTGACAATTAAAACACCTCGTTATTTTAATTAACAATTAATTATCGAAAAGAACAAGTCAAGAACACTTGACAATTAAGACGATTACACTTGGATGAGTTTGAAAATGTAGAAATAATTGATACATCTGTTTTTCTTTCAATAATCGCCTCAAAGATTATCATCATTTTACCGAAGTTCGATTTGATAATTAATTAGTTTGAAATAATTAAAAAAAATATCTTATCTAAATTTTGTATACAGGGTTGATAAAACCACTTTTGTTAATTTAGGGTAAGGTCACTTCTGAGTAAGCCTGTATTTTTCAATTGATTATTTTATATTTATTTTTACTTTTTCTAACTTTTAAAATAAAATTTTGTGTAATTTTAACCTACAAAAAGCTATTTATTTATTGTTGCGTAACTTGACGCCCCGTGAATCAAGCAATATAGAAATTAATATTTATATTTTCAAATTAAATTAAACTGATTTTTCATATTACAATAATATTAAAAATTTCAGATTTGTTTTGACAATCATCAAACACAATTTTCACGAAAATATCCTACCAAATTATCGACCGACTTTCATAATTGTCAATTTCAAACGATCGAGATTGACTTGACATTTCAATCGTAAAAATAAATTTATATATATATATATATATATATATATATATATATATATATCAGTAAATAACCTTCGTACACCCTTTACTTTTTTTTATTTTCATCTTGTCATTCCGTTTTATATATTTTATTTACAGTAAAATAATATTATTTAATTTATTTATATTTTTTATAATATTATTGTAATTGTAGCAATGTATAATTTGATTGCTTTTGACCAATATTTTCTATTAATTTATTTTTTTTGAACAAAGTTTTCATTGTATCAAAGTTTAATATTTTGATTAATTGTATTGTAATAATTGTTTTTGTTATATCCTACTGTACTATTTATTACACTAAAAGCTCACATATTTGTGTTCTTTTGTTTTCTTCTTTTTTCACTCCGCATTGAAGCCCTTTTATTATGCGACCTCTCAACAAGTGGAAAATCTTTATCTGCAATAGCAATAACTATAATAAGTGTTAAGAACATTGAGACAATTTTCATTTGAATATTTATTATTATCACATTTAGAGTCATCACAATTCTCGGATGGTCTTTCATCGTTTGACATCTCTCTAATTGTTTTTTTTATTTCTATTGTAAATCATGATTATTCGAACAATTTTTCTAAATCTTTTTAAAATATTTAATTGTTAAAAATATTAATTGAAAATAATAATTTAAACCATTTCTAAATAAAAACACAAAATTATAAAAATGTTATCAAATTATTAAAAATGATTAATTTAAATTTCATTAGTTTTATTTATATCTAATTAAATGTTTTTCTTTTTTTTAAATATTAAACTTGATTTTAATTGTTAATTTTAAAAATAAATTTATCAAATTATTATTTTAAATATGTTGGAATAGTCAATCACTGCAAATACAAAAAATACCAATTTCCATCTGGGTGGGAGAATCACCATTCTAAATTCAACACTAAAGCGTGGGGCGTGAGAGGATGCGCTTGATGCGCGGAAGTACGCCTGGAACCACACTGTTTTTCCTGCCAAAATGGGCGGACAGGACCGACTACAATCAAAATCAAGTTACCGTCTTTTGATGGCGTATTTTGTAGTAGAACAGGGCCGCCATCTAACCCACGCGCGCTGCATTTTGGATCGCCGCAGTTCATGATCAAAGTACCGCAGATCGAACGGTTATGTGCTTGATCGAACTTGATAATTTGTTTTAAATTCACCCGTAAGGTGAGCGGGTTTGACAGAAATAAATTCATCACCCTGTTTACAATATTCAAATACATGAAGAAATTGTGTATTTAATTCGTTAAAACAAATACATTTTTTTTTCTTGAAAGAATAATTTTTTTACATTTTTTACAATTTGTTAATTTGATAATAGTTTTTTAAGTAATATTCCAGGAAAATTTTTTGTAAATTTCAAAACCGCGTGCACAAGCAAATATATATATTTTTTTATTTTGATTAAAAAAAATTTAATTATGCTTTACTAAATCACTACAAACACACTCGAATTAACATACAGCATTAATACATTCACACATTCATACAATTTAAAATATTCCTCACAATGAGCATAACGCTTATAATAAATTTTAAAACATCAATATCGCTAATAGCAATAAAATAATAGTTAGAAAAAGAATATAAAAATAGATCAATAACTCAAATAATGTGATCTTCTAATGCAACGATTTAGTCCGATTTCTGACCATTTTCGGATCTATTACTGTATAATCAGTGTCGTCTTTTAGTATTCCCAGTCATCTTATCACTAGAACTATTTGATTCCGAAACTGACATGGATTAACCCATTCTATCAATCTATTCAATCAAAATAGAAAATTCCAATCTGTAAATTTAAGTTACTAGTTTTTGGATCATATTTTCCTAACTGATCCACCTTTTTCCATTAGCTATTACAAAAAAAATCGTCTAAACCATAATTTATATTTATAATTTGTATCCAGTTAGAGATAAGGAAGTTTTGATTGATCACTATCTAATTAAATCGTATTTAAATTAATTTACTTATTTATTTTCTATTCTCTTAAACTGATTATATCAAATTTTTGTGTGATCTTAGATCTTGTTTTTTTTCTTTCAGTTTTTGTTTATAATTTTAATATATACAGTGCACTCTGTATATATCCAAGAAGGATATATCGAAGATATATTATTGTACCGACTAAATATCAGAGGTTTTTTGGACAAAAAACTATGCTTATAACAATCTATGGCTCTATCGAAATTACGGATAAATCAAAGTTACTGTAATGTACGAACTAAATTTTACTATTCGTATATCGAAGTCAATACACTTTTTCAAATAAAATTAAAAAAAAACAATTTTGTGATAACTTTGTCCATTTTTTTAATGTATAAAATTACAAAATTTTGAGAAACTTTTGAAAAATATAACATTTTGTGACTTCATCTTCTCCTCTCGAAAAACAAAAATTAAACGAAATTATTGGGAATCATCATCCCAATAAATTGATTGAAAAATAAAGGTAAAATTATTTTCAAATATTCGTCTGAAAAATTATAGTGTAACGTAAAATGTTGTCGCACAATTTTAACAATTTTTTTTATAATTTAATAAATAGTAAAATTAAAATTTAATATAAATACTTTTTATAAAACAAAACTTTTTATTAATAAGTAATATTTTTTAATTTATTAATATTTGATTAAATTTCCATTATTTTTAATAACTTCGGAAATTCTTTTTAGCATGGAATCAATCAAGCTTCGAATAATTTCTAGATCAAAAATTTTCCAATCTTCCAAAATTATTTCTTTCAAATTTTTGATATTTATTTTAATATTCCCCATAGATTTTCAATTAGGTTCAGATCTGGTGAGTTCGGAGGCCATTCTAGAACTTTAATATTTTTTATTCAAAAAATACTTTGTAAAATTTAGAAACATTACAAGGTGCATTATCTTGTTGAAATAAACACTTTAGTTTTGATATTTTTGAGAAATGGTATTAAAAGACTTGCATTTCTTCCACCGAACACGACATATCAATTACAGCCATGTGATCAAGGAATTATTCTTGCATTTAAAAGGTCTTACTGCAGAGTGTGTTACGTAAATATGTTGTGGCAATGGATGTTGACATGCAAAGCAATAGTGATCAACTTGATCAACTTCTAGGTGGCTAGAAGTTAGACAAACAACAATTCAATCATGCTGGAAGAAATCAGGAATTAGGAAGCTTCCAAAATCTTTAATGATGATATGGAAGATATCTCATATGATTTTCCTGACGTTGATACCATTTTTCAGCAATTGAGGAGTTTGTTGGAGATATCGAATGATCTACTTCCAGAAACGTACTTCTCTGCAGATGACAATATTGGAACATCTGGACTGCTGAGTGATAATGATATCGTTTCTTCCTTGGTGACAGGATCTCTGAGTAAGCCACTGGACTTTGAGTCCGACTGCGAGGACGAAAAAAATTGAAATGGCAAGCAATGCTTCGGACATCCGTATTCGCTCATCCCATATAACAAACCAAGGTCTTCAACCACATGCATCTAATTCATGCATTTATTTCCCCAAAGCATTTGATGGAGTTTGCCTTAGAAATTTGGATTCATTAACTTTGATACACTTAAAGATGAATACTATGTCCAGTCCATTACTCACTCATTCTACCTACTGAACTCCACTGACCTCAACATTATATCTGCCAATGATGTATCTCTTCTTAGAGCACTAGGTGATACGAACATATCCCATTCTGAGGTATTTGACTGGCTGAATGACGACTTTAGAGAGTATGTAAACACATCGTCGTGGAATTAAACTCAACATGCCATTCGAGATCTTAAGAAATTCCATCAAATTTATATTAATTTTAGATATTTTAATCTTGGAGTAATTTTAACTATTAAACAACATATACTGAATGAAGGACATATTTTCATTACAGATGAAATCTTTAGAGCTAAGCTTAGAGATAGAATATCTGTACTCTTAGGAAATGTATTGACTACTCGCGGGTTCTTAGTTGGGAGTAGTACTGGACGCTGTACTGATAGCTTGTCTAAGTCCCCTCTCTCAACCTCCCAAATATATAATGTTTGCCTAAGCCCAAGTGAATGGAGATTTATTCACCCGGCTAGGTCGTATACAGTTCCTGTACACTGTAGTTTAACTATTATTCCGTGTCGAAGTGGTTGTTCTGATGAGGAAATCCTTAGACATGTTCTTTTTGGCTGTCTTTCCATGAACAACTTTTGGAGAGCCCGTTATGAATCGATACAGAATTTTCTTGTAAAAGAACTATCTACCTTTACCGACGCGGAAGTCTATATTAATGAAGTATACCAATTCATAACATCTAACCAAGAGTGAATCTCCAAATATGTTTTCGGGAGAAGAGTAGAATTCATCTTGTAGACGTGAAATGCCTCTATGACACTCTCAAAAACATTCATGAAACAGATAAGAGAAAAATAGATAAATTCTTGGACTTAAGGAAACAGATTCAAAATAAATTTTGGGACTCCTGGACTGTTACACTTGACACTTTTATTGTTGGGCCACTAGGATCCTAGTTTCCCAACAATGAACTTATACTTGTTGACTTATTTTTAAGAAAAAGAAAAGTGACGATTACCCCTGCCTGCGTGTTATCGAACATTAAATTGTCTGCTCTACAGTGGAAGAACTTTCAGGACAGCGCGCGAACCATGTCCGATTCTGTCTCACAATCCTGCCAACTTTGATGATGGCAAGCTAGAAACTAAGGGGACATATTCGAATATGATATACCCTTGGATGACCTTCTTTAAGATGAATTGTACTGTAGAACTGTTTAAACATTCTTGAAGGTGAGTTCAACGTTAGTAAAGAGAGCAATGTGTATTTTATAGACTCACGATCCCATATAAAGGCCAATATCCCATCGTGTTAGCAGTTTTTCATTTTTTTCTGTTGATGTCATATTGTGTTAGCTAATATATGGTATTACTCAATTCAGAGTAATTGAGATAACGTTTTTATTTTTAACTCTCTGAGACTATAACCCTCTCATTTATGCCCTGAACATGAATACACAAACATATGTCTGACAGATGGGGAACCATCTGCTATTCATATTCAAATTACTCTCTCGGTGCCCACCGAACCTCAATCACATAATTTACAAAGAAGAAAAACTTTTTATGAAATAAATATTTGTGAACATAAATTGAGTGGTCAGAGGAGATATTCACCGTACAAAAAAATCTTTCAATTACTCATCATTTTTGACGATTATCTCTTCCACCAAATGATTTATTATTCTTCAATCATGTCTATACAAATTCGTTGATCATGATTCTCCAAAAGATCCGACAACTTCGATAAGCCATTCTACATAGACTCCACTCGTGTTTTTTACAGAACAATCATATATTGAAACATTCGATTAAAACATGGTATTAAATATTTTAAATCCCTTTCAAATAGATTTAAAGTATTTTGATTATATATTTATTGATTAAAATGTATTTGAAGTGGCAGCTATCGAATAGAGCTGTGACGGCCGATACCCCTTGTTTATGCGGAGAGTCTCCTGTGGAAAAGAGTGGCC
>MQRK01226073.1:13416-27429 GCA_001938485.1 Girardia tigrina
TAATTTAAAAGAAAATTAAAGAAAACACTGTTAAATAATGCCAAAATAATTTTAATAATATATTTTATAATATATTGTATATTAATATATTTTAATAATTTTAATAATATATTATACTCTAAAGCAGAGGTGCGCAAACTAGGGGGCGATCCCCCAGATGGGGACGCGTGATAATAATCTGGGGGCACTAAAAATGTAATGGCAACGTTTTATTGTTTCTTTGAATATTTTTTGTTGTTTTTTACCAATTGAAGTAATTCTATCATCTAATTCGATAATTAACGTTCTTGATATAGAACAATGATAAAGAATAAAATTTCAAATCAAATATACTTACAAATTCAAAAAGCAATTATGCATGTTCACTAGAGATATGTTATTTGGTATTCTGGTATTTTGTAGCTGTTAATTAAAAATAACTTCAGCAGACTGATATCACATTCCCGAAATAGTAGTCATTAAATAACAACAACAAAAAGTAATTAAGAAATGGTAGTGACATTTGTACAATAACAGATTATGTATAGGGTTATTGTGGATATTTAAATAATTTTTTATTCTATAAAAATGAATTTTGCAATGAAATTTTTTAAAAAAAAATTTGCTCGCGTTTGAATATCGAAGATGAACTAAGAGTAGCAATCTCGAATATTTCCCCAAAAATGGATGTTTTAACCGAACAATCTCAGGCTCAGTCATCTCATTGAATCTTCATAATTATGTAATTATTTAAAACTATTTATTGAAATATGAAGAATTAAAAATAAATTTTGCTATTGTTTTTTTGTTTTTTCTAAAGAATTGTTGTTTTCATTATATTTAATTTACAAGAAACATAAAAATACATTTTGTTATTGAAAATGTCTTTATGTTATTTATAAAGTTTTTATAGTGGCGTTATGATTTTTTATTAAGTTGGGGGCGCCAAAAATAAATATATTGAAATTGGGGCGCGACTTAAAAAGTGTGCGTACTTCTGTTCTAAAGACTTAAATAATTTAAATTGTAATAAAATTTTAGTAATTTTAATTATTTAATACTGATGAATCATTTTATATTTTTGTAATTTTGAATCTTTTATTTTTTTTTATTTTTTTATATTTTTTTCAGATTTTTTAATTAAATTTTATCACAATTTCAGCAAAAAATTACTATAATTAAATATTATCACAATAGTTTTTTCCCGTGATGTTTCTTCCCTAAACTTCAAATTTTGTATGTAAACTAATTCGTGTATAAGAATTCTTTCCAAAATTTGTCAAATATTAGAATCTACAAACAGAAAATCTAGAAGGAGAGTGAATGGAAGCGGGTTAAGATTATAAAGGTTCTAAAGCGGTGAGGCTTATTGATGATAGTTTACGATAATAATTATTTATTATTTGGTTTATCACAAAGCTAAGATACAATCCTGAGTCCAATCATGAAAGTATACCTTCATTACTCATGATTATACTTGGTTATACCATATTTATTTTGCTAATCGATTTACAACATATAATAATTTCTGATTTTCTACATTAAATTGAAAATGTTTTGTAAACAGTTACGGTATGTAATTTATATAAAGTAAATAATAAAAAACTACTACGAAAAGACTGACTATTGAATTCAGAAACTTGAAACGTGTTCCTTGAAAACAATTTCCCAACTTGTGAAGGATTAAAATTGAATTAAAACACTAAGTTCGTCAAAATATCCCTAGTTGACTGTCGTCACAACTTATACTGGCTTTGAGATTATTTATGACTCTATGCCCTCATGGTTATAGTAGCAGTATTACTGGCATTATAAAACATATCATTTGGACACCACAACTGCATGGAAATATTAGAACCTCTAGCGGAACTCTAGACAACGCCTACCACCACCTATACGAACCGAGGGTGCCAATTTAAACATTAAAAATTTCTTTAATTATAAATATAAGTTTAAATAACTGATTTTAAATAAAAATAAAAATTATTCATTTACATTATGCACTCAAATTTGAATTCGTAATTTTACATTAATAAAGAGAAAATTGAATATTATGTGACGATAAATCAACCCAAAGTAATTTTAATCACAAAAATAAAAAAATATTTATTAAACAGGTACATATTTTTGCTAATAAAATGTTATTTTAATAAAATGCTAGTTTGGAGTTATTTATTTACAAAAGTTTTTAATTAAAATACATTTTATTAATAAAAGTTATTGTTAAAAGTTTTTATTTGTTGGGTTCTTGATCAAGATTATAATTCATTAACACCAAAACTTTATTAATAACACAAATAACAAATAAACTTTTTGTGGTGTTGTGTAAAGACCTGTATCTTTGTCTTTCTGTATAATTCAGTGCGATATTTCACATTCATCCAAGTGCAGCACCCTTCATCATTAAAAATAAATAGTATGTTTTGACCGAAAATTCAAGAACTTCTTTCATTACGCCTTTGTTTATTGCTTCATTCACAGATTTAGAATTATCATTTTTCACACAAATCAATAGTTTTGTCGACGGGCACATTCGTAAATAAACGGGAGACATCAAATGAGACCATACATGCAAAATTGCCTTTCGGTATTTGATCCAAAATGAAATATTGTAAAGATTTTTTGAAAGTTATCCCTGATGGAAAGCGGGACGGTTGAAATAAAAGGGTATGAAGCTCGATTTCGAAAAGCTTTTCAAATGAAAAGTTCAATAATAGAAGATTTGAAAGAGGCTTTTAATTTTGAAAGATCCAATGAATTATTGGAGGAATACTTCGTCAAAATAAAGAAATTATCAGTAAAATTGACAAGGCATAAGTGGACAGAGCACGAATTATAAAGATGTTTATTGATACATATTTCAAAGGACAGTGATGTAAAGAAAAAATGAAGTTCAGAGATGTACATAGAGGAACCAAAAAGATTTATGACTATTTGAGAGATATTTTTGGATTGGGAGAAGAAAGAAAAACAGTATGAGGTAGTAGATGCGTGTATAGTCAGTCAACAGACGAAGATGATGACTATAAAAACAAAGGATGAAACCACAAAGAAGATTTCAAAAGAAGCATTAAAGAAAACATGCATATATATTTTGGGGCCATGAAAAGATACAATACGAAGAGAAGATACCACGTTAAAACGTCAAAAAAACCGAGAAAAAAAAACGTCCAGTCGCTAATGAACGCGTCAAACTTGATCAAGTCAACAGTATTGCGGGCGCGGTTACATACAACAACCCATCCCGATATAACTTCGTTTTCGAGAAGACTGTTAATAATTCTGAACCTGTGTACTTGAGTTAAATACCTTGAGGGCAAGCTGTTGGCAGAAAGAGTACTTATCAGACTGTCATTATAAACGTCCACGACGAGTGAGATAAGAAACTCCACAACTTCTGCACGGTACTTTTGCTAACATTTCAGCAAATGGTGATGACAGGAATGAATTTTCCACTGCAATTCTCAATCTACATGTCGCACTGCTGCCTTTTGGAAGATTGAGTCAAGGTGATCTGTGACAGCCTTCACTTTTACAGTTGCATCTGCACGGCAGCCATAAACCAAGTAAATAGTGCAATTGTGAGCAAACTTGCAAGCTACATTCACAAAGTTTTCACACGCTCTACATTTCACATAATGTGTTTTACGCTTCCCTTCAGCATGTGCAAACATAAATACTTCCAATCAGTTCCTACTATTTTCTACTTATCATTTTACATTCACTTTTCTGTGCTTGTACCATTCCATAGTATTGAAGAGAAGTGCTGATAATGGATTCTTCTCTTGTGAAGGGGCCAATATGTGTATTTGTGGTTCAGTCTTCTGCTAGAACAGCGAAGTTTAAGTCTTCTGTTGTTGCAAAAGCATCAGGTTATGATCACAAAAATAGAAAGGTAGTTTTAAAAATCGATTTTAAAAAAAATTGCGCCCCCCAGTCTATCACTTTTGCCTTTGACTGGGGGACATTTGCCCCCAGTCAATATGTTAAAAAGGCCATGCTGAGTAGAGAAGGAGATAAGAAAACCAGAAAGGATAGATTTGAGACCCCATACGAGATTATAGAACAGGTCCCCGAGAAGAGTTACAAACTCAAGAATAAAAATGGTAAGCATCTATTACTCAATGTTGAAAAAGGAGGAATGTTATGATTTTGCACTCACGAAAATTTTCGACTTTCATAATTTAAAATTTTATAATTGTGAAACTATAAATTTAGGAAATTGTAAATTTGAAAATTGCCAGATTGTAAACTATAAATTAAAATTTTAATATATTCCTATTTATATAACACTATTTATTTATAAAGGTAATAGAAAATAAAGTTCCTTGGAAATTTGTTTCAAAAAACAGAAATGTATATTGAAATAAAATTTTGAAATTCTGTTTAATATCCATCTTGAGATCGATAATACAGGTTCGCCAAATATGTCCCATTGAAAATTTAATAATAATAAATCACATTTTGATATTATGAAAATTCGGGAAAAAAATTTATGCATCAAATGTTAGAAAAAAGATAATGAAAATCAATTAACCTGTAATTAAAACATCATTAACATTGAATATTGACTCAATTGGTTCGTTTCCCCGATCACTGTCTTTTGCAAAAAGGGACTCATTGTTTGATAGAAACATTATTTTGGTTTTAGTATTTTCTAATAACACATTAATGTCTGGGGGAAAATACCTTTGCATTGCTGTCATTTGAGACCTTTGAATGCTTTTAATTGATCCATATCCCATCTAAATTAAATACCGTTAAATACTGGCAAGATAAAAATAATTTCTAACTTTATGAATATTGCTGACAACTAATACTGATTGAGGCGGTGTCATTGTTTGTAATCTGTTTGGCATTCCGACGAGGATGAGAGAGAAACATAAAAGGAAAACCATTAGACATGTTGACGCGGTATTGGAGCCAGCTCGACCTAACATTTGTTGTAGATGCCGAAGTTGGCCGAGAAGGGATTTATTAAGACTCTCTTGATTTTCCAATCGCTTTTTAAGATCATTATTTTCATGAGCATAAATCTCAACTCTAAATTAGAAACGTAGTTTTCATGTACACATTTATGAAAAATTAAATATACAGAAAAATATATGCAGAAGAACAAAAAATAGCTGTTATTATTCATGAATCTTAGTAACTTAGAACACTTAGTAAAATTTCAATATTAATATTACATATAAAAGCAGTCTTTCATGATAATGAATAATTAATATTGATACGATATAAGTCTTGAAAGGAACATTTATAATCGAACTGTAAAACTAAATCATCTCCGCCAGATTGATTTAATTGAAGAGTTTCGAAGAGATTAAAGAAAATAAATAATTTTGAATTTTGAACCAATTTTTATGACATTTTTGATAATCAGTTATCCTTGGTTCGAAGTTTGATAAGGATTTTGAGTTGATATCAAGAAATTTTAACTACTGAAAATTCAATTTGAAATATTTGATAGAATTCAGGCTTTTATCGAGTTTTCGATTCAAGTCTTCTTTACGTATAAGAAGCAGAAATCTCTAGTCGCAAGATCATGACTACAAAGGAGAGTTCTGGAATCTTTTGGCCATAGAATTGATTTTTATCTTGAAATGTGCAATGTTCAACAAAACCACAGTGGCGTCACTTTATTTTCTTTTTAATAATCGCCACAGGGTTACTGTATTACTTTACCTAAATTCTAACTGAATTTCTTAGCAGAATTCCTTTTAGGATAATGGATATCCATTTTCATAGAGTAAACAAGGTACGAATTGTGAACATAATTTTCGTACATTCAAAACAAAAAGTCTCGCATGTACACTTCCTAAGTTGGTATTTATGAGGAGGTAATTAATTTAGTTCACTGATCAAAATTTAAATGTTTTTAAAATAATTTTGAACTGAAATCAAATCAAAAATTTTAAAAATTAAGTAGATTGATAATTAAATATTTTAACTTTGACTTTAAAAATATTCTTTATAAATTTATTTCATTTAAAATATTAGTTTAGTAAAAAAATAAATGGATTAAAAACAGATAACAGATAAAATAGTATTTTTAAAAATAATAATTTTATTTGAATTTTTTTTAAAAATTTTATTAAAATCTGTAAAATTATTTTTCAAATTTTGAAATCAAATAAGGATATGAATAAAAAATTAAATATTTAAAACATAAAAATATTGAATATTAAATATACGTAAATTAATAGGTTTCTTAAATATTTTATAAAAATTTTAAAATTAAAAATTAAATATTATTTTGATTTGATTTAAAATAAATTTAAAATTATTGGAAAATAGAGTTTGATGTTTTTAGTGGGGAGAAAATGGGGCTTCTCCCTCACATGACCCCCCCGGGGGTGTTAACCGTTGCCATGGCAACGGGCACGGTTAACATAGCAACGGTTCCGGTTCACTTGGTAACGCTTCTGATTGGTTCCCGGTACCCTAGCCTAGGCAGCAACGGTCGTGATCACCCAAAAACGCTTCTGATTGGCTGGTGGTCCGCTAGCAACGCTTCTAATTGGCCCCGGTACCTTGGCACGGTTTGGATTGATTCTTGGTTCCTTAGTAACGGTTTCGTTTACCTTAACAACGGTAACCAAGGGACATTTTTCATTAGCAACGAATACAGTGATTCAAGGTGGTTGTAACCATGCTAACGGTTACCGTATCCATAGCAACCGTGACCCTTTCCTTAGCAACCGAAGAAAAAAGTGCTAATCGATCGCTGCACAGTGCACAAATGTGCTAATCGATATTTTAAAAGTGCTAAGCGATAGTGCACATTGTGCCGCACATTTATAATGTGCTAGAACAATGCTTTTTAAGTTTCACATATGCAGAAGTGCAAAATCAATACACAAATTTTTTTAAAAGTGCTAGTGTCAAAATCGATATCATGTGTTTGATGCACATTTTGATTTTCTATCTGAATATGCAATTAAAATTTTCATATATTGATTACTTTGTTCTATAATTAACATAATGTGCAAATATTCACAAAATGCACATCGATTTTAGAGGTACAAGGAAGCACAGGCTAGGATACCGGGAACCAATCAGAAGCGTTGCCAAGTGAACCGTGACCATTGCCATGGCAACGGGTAACCCCACTCCGGGGGGGGTCATGTGATGGAAAAGCCCCATTTTCTCCCTACTGTTTTGTGTTTGAATGTTGTTGTTTGAATGAAGAGTGTCTCTCCTACCCAGATGGAAGATTAATATTTGAATTCTTATTATCTAAAAATATGTAATGTTTAAATTTATTTTTCATTTCAAATAATGGTAACATTTTAAATAAGTTAATTAGTTTTTACAATTTTTAATAGATAAATCAAATTAATATTTTTTAAATAATTAATAATCATTTTTATTTTTATACAATAAGTTTTGAGTAAATATTTTAATAAATTATTTATTTCTCCATTTGCTAAAAACATAATAAGAATTAATTCATTAATCAATTTAGTTTAGAATGCACTCGTACGAATGCTTTGACAAAGATTGTCTTAAGGACAATCAAAATTGTTGTGTAAATTAAAATACGAAAAACCAAATCGGTGTTCTTAATATAGAGATCGGTGGATTGATTACAAATTTAGGAAATAGTTGAAAATGTTGTTTGAATAATTGTTATTAATAAATATATAAATTGAATTAAAATGACTTCTGATATTGACGTTACAAATACTTGCCACAGTATTGAAAACTGTGAATAGTGCGAAATCTGATCGTTCAATCCTCCAGTATTATTTTCTGCAATTTCTCTTCATTGTCATAAATGTTCTGTGATTGGCTTTCTCTGTTATCATCAATAATTATGTTTGACAACTTTGAAAAAAGCTGACTGTTGTGTTGCTCAATGGATCACCTCAGTAAATTTAATTTTGGTTTATTATGTAAATTAACTTAATGATTTTTATGTAATTTGTTTAAATAACAAAATTCTTTGAAAATTTGAAAATTGGTCTTATCATCTTTAATTTATACTCAAAATTTATTCGATGGGTAAAATCGTTTAGAAGTACTGGTGATCGATATATCACAATCAATCATCAATAAATACAATCATCAATATATCAAAATTAAGAAAGATTGATTTCAGAATAATGATTGCGGATGATAAAAATATTCTATCAGCTTTTATCGAAACATTAATAAAAATAAATATTAATATTTACTCAGATATTCTGAAATAAAATGTTGACCATAAACTATCATTTATCCTTTTCGTTATCATTTATTTCATAAAGGGTAAATATTTTTATTTGATTTACCCTTTATCAATAAATTTTATTCATTTAATTTTTAAAAAGCAAGTAAACTCAACAAGGAAATCTTTTAAATGTTATACTAGTAATACATTCATTTAATGATCATTAATATTATTTTTATACTTAAATTAACTAAAATATTATTACAGGTCTTGAAAAACGGAAATGAGCACATTACGTCGAATACAATTCTAATATATAATCCTATATCTGCATTCGTGTTGAAAACTTTGTTGAAAATGCTTGTAAAGTGTTACTTAACAACGTTCTTTCAATTATTGATTAAAAAATTTTCAATGGTCTTTAATAACTTCGTAATTGAATGAAATAATATATACAGATACCTTAGAGTGAAATGTGGTAAAGAAATACATTCAATATAATACTATTAATTTGAATTATTAAATTGAATTTCTCATTATATTCATTATTTTATTTATACATCGAAGCATTCCTTCTCATCTTAGCTTAAAAGACAATCGTTCAATTTATCGTTTGAAAACTTTATAGATTTTCTTATAGAGAACCGACACAATATAATTACTCTATATTATTACTATTTAAATTTTAATTGTATCAGATTATTTAGCTTTCATTAATTTTAAAAATGTAAATTCTGTTTGAATGGTCAGTTATCGCAAATACAATAAAACACCAATTTTCCAGCAGGGTGGGAGAGTCACGATTCCGATTTCAACACACTCAAATAAACATATATTTTGAATTCAAAAATAATTTTAAAATTTGTCAATTTTTTAAACTTTATTCTACAAATTTAATTTCTTTGTTCGGCTTATTATAATAATTATTATTACAATTTATTGTGTCAATAGACAGTTATTGTGTCGAGAGTCAAATTTGTCAGAATTGTTGTGTTTGACTCGATTGGAGAATGAGAGAATGAATGTCTCGACTTGAGTGGTTAATCAATCAGAGCGAGTCTCGTTATAAAATTTTGTGATTTTAAGTCACAATTAACCATTTGATGAAATTTGCAAATTTTTGAAGACCGATCTCTTTTACTGTAAGAATTAACAAACAATGATTTATTCGAGATTTTTAAACGACAATTTGAATTATCAAATTTTTGAAAAGAAAAGATTCTTTCAACTTACTTCTGATCAATATTGATTATCAAATGTACGGTTTTGGTTGGCAAAGATGATAGTATCCGGGCCCATAGGAATACGGCCCCCAGTTAATTGACAACCGACAGACAACAATCCCAATTAGCCGCTGCATGTACATTTTTTCGCTACCAATCATTAATTTTCGCCCTAACAAGGGTGTTTTTCGTTCTTTGTAATGATTGCAAGCTGCAAATGTTGCAGCTCGTACAAAAAAACAGCCAATCAGTATTTTCTTTGAAATAAATTTTGTAATAATCGGCAGAAAATGTCAAAACATCATTCAACATATGAATATCCAACATCGGTAATTTAGACTTAATTTCCATATCAATACCAAAATTAAAATTTTCACTTTTATAAAAGTTGTTCAGTGCGACTGTGAACCACGCTTTTGTGGATAGAATTATTCCGTGTGTTACGTGGTTTGATAAAACATCTTTGGTGTTGTGATCGAAAAAACATCTACAATTTTGTTGTTGTTTACATAAACAACAATAAAAAAATGTGTAAAAATGTCAATTTTGTAATTTACTAAAAATAAAAATGTGACAATTGAAGTGTTATTTGTTGTTCACAAAAATTTTCGAATGAATAAAAAAATGAAAGCGATCCGCACCGCTCGGACTTGACCAGCCAAACCACACACCCCACCGCCTCACACATCTCGGCGAGCTCCGCGACCGCATCAATGCAGCATTCGGGTTGTGACTTGACGAGTCGATAGGATCATTCGCCGCTTCGAGCGATACCCATTATTATGGGACCGGAGAGGAGGTACAGGAAGCCGCAGTGGGTCGGTCCGATGAAAACCGTCGGGGGGCTAACCGATACCAATCAGATCCGATCAAGAGCCAGTCGATATCGAACCGACCGATACTTCCCGCACAAGAAACGGGTGCTGGCCTTCACAGCCCGATCCGAAGGGCCAGCACCATATTTTGTCACAGTGTGGGTCTGAATGCACACATTTGCTTTCCATTGTTGACTGAATGTCGATAAACATTTCGGGAAAAACATTGTCCCATCAATGTATTTTGATAATTCATTTTTACGATAAGTTACTTAATAAACCGCTTCATTGTAGTAAGCATTAAATAAATTATCATTCAATTGAAAATACGTAGGCAAATTTGTCATGTTTTTATCAACAAAGATTTTACATATGAATTAAAAAAACAATTGATTTTCTTTTTAATTAAAAACTTGTGCGGTGTTTCCGCTTTTTCATATATTATTTAAAGAGCAAACTTTAACAGTCGAATTTACAATTTATTCCTTTTCTGCACAAAAATTTCAACTGATCAAAGATATTCGAAAGAGTTTTTAATAAGTTTTAATAACAATAACTACAATTAATATTTTAAAGATATTATTTTAATGGTAACCAGACAATTCGACACAAGACAATTCGACACAAGACAATTCGAAACAAGACAATTCGACACAATTTTTTAATTCGACATATTTTTCATTGCCTATGTAAGGTTCTAACAATTGATGATTTCTTAGGTATATGACCAAGAATGTCCATGCTCAAGCTTCGTAATATGTACCAGTCACATTTCGGGTAGAGGCACCTACTTCATTCATGGCAACCTTCATTTTATTTTGAGCAATGTTTGCTACAACCTTCTGAGGGCAGGAATCATGTGAATGATTACATGGAAGGCGCATAATGGTATTATGGTCGTCAGCTGTCTTAAGGAAAGCATGATATCTTGTACTTTGATGCTGCCTGCATCTCCAAGTTATGACTCCATTATTAGTGCGAAATTTAGAGTACTCAAACCCTAGATAAATTAAGACCAAATTACTTTTCTCAGTACTAGTGAATTCCATAGTGAACAGATCTATCGTAATTAACAATTTGAAAAACTCTACATAATATAAATAATTAAACAAATATTTTATTTTTAATACCATAAAAATTGATTTTTTTCATATTAAATTGATTTGTTTATATAAAATATATAAAAATTGAAAACTATGTTCAAAATAATATGGTAGGCTGAATTGTAAACGAATGAATTTTTAAAACATTTGTTCATATTTAATTGATATTTTTATATTAAATACATATTTTCATATAAAATACATATTTTTCATAAAAATTGATTTTTTTCATACTAAATTGATATTTTTTCATATTAAATATAGAAAAACTCATTAGTCTAATTAAAAATATAGTTTTTGAAAATGTCGTGTTTCAAAAAAGGTGTAGTAATAATGAAAATATTTCATTTTAATTATTGGTCGAATTAAAAAATATGTTGAATTAAAAAAATTAATCGAATTTTAAAAATGTCGAAATAAAATATTTGTCCAATTAAAAAAATGTGTCGAATTAAAAAATTTGTGTCGAATAGTACGTGTGTCGAATTGTTTTGTGTCGAATAGTACGTGTGTCGAATTGTCTGTGTCAAATTGTCATGGAAACTATTTTAATTGCTCTGAGCATTTCCAGATTTCGAATTCATTATCAATTTTATAAAAAATTTTTAGTGGCAATTTTTTGGTGAATAAGATTAACGATTGTAATATTACAAATTATTTGAATTTCGTAACGATTTTGATAATTAAAGTGATATGTTGCCAGTTAACAGTTTGTTAAATCTGAATGAAATCATTTTACGAGTATTTTTTGTCAATTATTTATTTTCTTAACGAATTGTGTTTGAACGATGACATCAAATTTTGTTGAGAGCTGATATATTTTGTACGAAGATTTTTAAAAAACCAATAAATAATTTTTTTGTGTTGACTTGGATTTGCTGAAGAAATTTCAAATAAAGATGATGATCCACCTGAATGAGCCTAAAATGAGCCCAGAACGACATTTTAGAGCTCCCCTGTGTCTATGCTACCACTGTCCGATCTTTGGTGCTACCTGGACATCGGATGGACTAGAAATTGGCAAAAACACAATTATTTCTCAAAAATACAGCTTCTCGAACTTCCCACTTTCGTTCCACGGTGTTATATATAATCGAATAAAAAATTAAGATTTAATAATACTAAACATATATTTGAAAAACTACAATTTTTACAATATTTAAACAAGCACTTTTTATTCAAATTCCATATTTAATTAAATAATTCATTTAATATCACAGACAGTTAAAACAAAATTTTATCCTTAATTACGCTGCCTTACTTGATATATACAGATTGTCCTTTAAAAATGTCGTTTTTACAAATCCAGATAATAAAGAAATAACTTTGCACAAATGACATTCAAAAATATAATTACACAAAATTACCATGATGCTGAATTATCAGCTGGCAGTGCAGTTTCAGTTTATCAAACTCATGTCTCATGATCTCATTACTCATACTCTCCTTGGAATCTTCCAGGAAGGTCTCCAAGGAATGAGAATAAACGAAAGACGATATTTGTGCGACGTATTTCAAGGAGATGGAATATGAGGCGGTCGCAAATGCTAGTGTCAGGAGACTATTAGGTTTGGTGAAGACGATGGCAACGTTTCGTCTCCAGGAAGGTGGTAGTTGCTCTGGATACATGGACTGGCGCATTGTCATGAATCAGCGCCGAATTTTCCCATTGGACGGCTTTTCTTGTCTGTCGCAGCTGGTGGGTGTTAAATGAAATGAAGGCGTCTTGTAGGAATGCTATGTATTGTTAGGCATTACGCGGAAGAAATGAAGACCGTCGAAGTTGGCAGCTCAAAGAACCATCCACTTCTTCGCCATGAGCATTCGCCTGGCGATTTGAAAAACATCATATTCCAGGGGAATCCAAGCTTTCCTGGAAGCTGCATTCCCAATTCCACGCGCATAAAATTGCTTCTCATCAGTAAAGACGAAGTTTTTTTTGCATGTTTCTTTTGTCCATCGCCTCCACAATTTTCTTGCAGGAATTAACTCTTCGTTCTTTGTGCGCATCAGTAAGGTTGTGTGGGATCCACTTGCAGTGAACACTTCGAAATCCAAGGTCGTTGTGGGTGATGTCCATAATCATCTGTCTTGACACATCAAATTTCGTAAAAGACATTCGAGAGTCAGCCAATAATTCAGCCTTAACTTCTTCAACTAATTACAGTCTTTTTTTCGGGGTTTGGACGATAACTTCCTTCAATGCGATCAAATGATGTTCTCGTGCCATCTTCAAACTCTTTCATTATTCTTTAAACTTGTCGAAGTTCGATTATATTCCCCCCATGCCGTTGTAAGAAGTTCATGTGTTTTGCTTCCCTGCATTCCATTTCTGCGACAGGTTTCAATTACAACGTTTAGCTGTTCAGCAGACGGTTAAAGCACACTGTACTGTAAATACGCGAAAGATGATAAAATGTCCATCATAACATCAAAACAAAAATAATTGTATTAAAATTGATAAAATTCAATAAATTTATACAATATTTATAGAAATAAAGTAAATAATACAGAATGATATTTTATTTTTAAAAACGACATTTTTAAAGGACAATCTGTATATATATATATATATATTATTGAGTCTTGTGAACGCAAGTTTAGTATTTCGAAAATATAATTTGATCAAAGCTTTTTTATACAACTATTGGACATGTTTCGATGTTTATATACATCATCATCAGCAATTTTCTATTGAATTGTTTGAATAATACAATTTTTCACAATTTTAATAAATA
>MQRK01226075.1:9155-22745 GCA_001938485.1 Girardia tigrina
ACTTTTATTTGATTTTTAAAGCTTTTGTCACTTACCTGGCCGACAACGTCATGTAACGTACCATTTCGAGTTGATAAAAGTTTATTATTTTTTTAAAAGTTTATATATTTCCAATATAGTTTTTTTTATTTATTGCGCCATATATTTTCAATGTAGTAGTTTTTTCTGTCATATGATTTTTGTAATCCTTTTTATAGTAAATTACATTCAAATTTCTCCTTGGGCGGTTATCGGTAGTCGTTTTATCGTCAAAAAATATCAGTAGGCCTTCACAATAAATCTTTCATTCGACAGTTTCGTTTGACAGCTAATAAAAATATTTCTTAAAAAATTTCCTTCGACTTTTAATTAAAAAATTCTTTATACAATATTTTTTTAATTAATTTTCTTAAATAATAATATAACTAACTTTTTAATTATTTCATCAATGGATTGCAATCCATTGATGACATAATCACTGCTTGCCTATATAAGCAGATTTAAAATTCATTTTTAATTATTTTTTCTTTTAATTATTTATAAAATATTATTGATAAAAATATTATTGATAAAATTGTTTCCTTTATTAATTTTTCTAGAAAAGATTTAGAATAACCATTCCGATTTAACAAGGAACTTAGTTTATTAACACTTTCTACAGATTTAACAAAAGTGGATGACAACGACCAGGAGCGATAAATTAAACCTTTGATCATGTTTCTTTTATACTATTTTTGATGATATATTTCTAGTTTTTAAAAATCAGGCTGATGTACTTCCATTTTTAAATTTTATGAATTCGTTACATTCAAATGTTACTTTTACAGATGAAAATGAAAAGAATGGAGTCTTACCTTTTCTGGATCTTTTGGTTGAAAGAAAATCTCTTAGTTACGAGACTGGAATTTATAGGAAGCAAACTGATGCAGGTTTATATACTTCACTAGACAGTTTTTGTGAACGTAAGTATAAAAGAAAGAAATTAATAAATGAAACAGTAGATAAAATACTTTTGAAAGATTTTTCGAAAAATCAGAGTTTGGCTTCTCCTGATGGATCTAAGAAAGAAATCGATCAATATATGTTAATAATATGACTACATATTGTTTAATTGTACCTTATTCTGAAGGATTTAAAAATTTTAAAAATGCATTGTTAAAAGCAACTAACAATGAATTAAATTTAAAAATTATATCACGATCTCATAAAATTCAAAATGTGTTCAGTAATAAATCTATTGCACCCTTAACACTTTGTTCTGATATTGTTTATGAATACAAATGTAATTGGTGCGAAGCCACATACATTGGAGAGACTGCCCGTCATCTTTGTAAACGAATTCAAGAACATGGTCGAAAAGAGAGTAAGAGTAATATTGCAGAACTTAGGAAAAAATGTAAATGTGATGTTAATTTGGATAATTTCAAAATTCTGTGTAAGCATTTTGGCAGTTTTTGGGAGAGAGTGTCGTCTGAAGCATTGTTAATTAGGTCACGTTGCCCTAAAATCAATGTTCAATCGACAGTCTCAACCAGCTTATTGAGAATTTTTGATAAGCATGATTTCATGCAATCGATTACACAATAATCATTTTTGTATTTATATACAGGTGAATTGATTATTCATTAGTGACCTGAAGATGACGGTAGATCCGTCGAAATATATTTTCTTGAAATATATTTTTAAATGGAGGAGTGTTGTTTTTATAAAATATTATTTAATTTATTTATTCTTTTTTTATATAATCTTTTTAAATCTATCTTTCTCTTTCTTTATACAGATTCTGAATTTTCTTTAATTTTGTTTTAATATCATAAAAATTTTTAGTTTCTGATAAAATGGTTTATTAATAATTTTTTTAAATTTAAACATTTTATCATCAGAATCAATACAATTGTATAATCAATCAACCTTTTAGACGACTGGGCTGTTTTCTGTCATGTTTATTATTATATGTTGTATATTATGATTATATATAACTGTTTGATTTATTGTTGGGGGGATTGATGATCCAGTTGAAGAACGGTTGAAACCGTACGAAAGGCTAAATAATGATTGTCGTCAAATCGATCAGTCTCAATCAATGATCATCCAATTTCAATTCAGTTGAAATAAATTGAATCAAAACAATCGCAACGTATTGATCTCCCTCTCAAAGTCTCTCAAAAACGCGTCAACTCATATTGAAACCTCCTAACCAAGTTGATATACGTATCAATCAGTACCTACAGTCCTCAAAGAACATCATTCGACAATTCAATCGATAATTGCTATCAAAGATCTCATCGAGCTGATGATAATTCAAGTTTCAATCCAATAAAGCATATGTGTGATTTATATGAAATTACTGATAATATTAGAGTGAACCAAAAGTCTTTTCGTATTTTCTACGTATTTTTGTTCAATTGTTTCTTACTACCAAATAAAGATATTTTATATACATGTGTTATATGTTTTTAAAGCTCTTGGACTGATCTATCACAATCTATATTGAAACTTCTAATTAGTCGTTAATATAATTTTTATGGTCTTTTAGAAAAATCATGGAAAATTTTGAAATTCGTGTTCTTTTACGCCATTACTGGAAACAGGGCTTAAACGCAACTACAGCAACAAAGAAGATATGCGAAGTTGAAGGCGATAAAGTGTTCTCAAATCGTACAGCACAAAATTGGTTCAAAAGGTTCAACGAAGGCGACATTGACCTCGGAGACAATGCACGTTCATGCCGACCTATCACCGTAGATTTCGGAGCAATTCGTGAAGCCGTCGAGACAAATCCGTCAATAAGTACTCGCAGATTGTCGGCCGAAATCGATATTCCTCAAACATTCATTGTCCGACCCCTTCACGCTCTTGGCAAGGTCAATAGACGATGTCGAGAAGTGTCTCATGAATTGACACAAATTCAAGCCGAAAAGCGTTTCGAAACTTGTCAAAAATTGCTTTAGAATCCGCGCGATGACCGTTTCATCCGTTGAATTGTAACTTGCGATGAAAAGTGGGTTTACTTCAGTAATCCAGACCAACAAAATCAATGGTTGGACCCCGGACAAATGGCGAAACCGGTTACGAAACGAGATCGTTTCTCAAGGAAAGCACTTTTGTGTGTTTGGTGGAATTTCGAAGGCGAGATTCACTTCGAGCTGGTTCCAAATGGTCGTACCATCGACGCTGACCTTTACTGCGCCCAACTTGATCGAATGTATGCGGCATTTGGCGAGAAATACCCCGCTTTGATCAATCGAAAGCGACTTCTTCAACAACAGGACAATGCAAAACCGCACACCGCCAAACAAACAAAGGAAAAAATCAAAAATCTCGACGTCTTTTGAACTTCTTCCACACCCAGCGTATAGTCCGGATCTTGCGACATCCGACTATCACCTTTTCCGCTCTATGGTACACTTTCTTCGTAGTAGCAGCTTCAATAATTTTGCCGAGGTCGAAAACGGGTGTCACCAGTTCTTTGCTTCTAAGAACAAGGATTGGTACCGCAGCGGGATCGCACAACTTATCCATAGATGGATTCAAGCTACAGATTCAAATAGCCTTTACTTTGAAACTTAAATGTTTTTTATTTTTTGTTAAATTATGTTTAAATTTTTAATAAAAAATATGAAAAGACTTTTGGTTTTCCCTAATAAAAACATTCATTTACTCCACAATTTTTATCCGGAAGCAATGTTTAACATGCCGTAGAAATTATTAATGAAAATTACAATATTCTTGTAAAATTAATTTCACTAATTTACTTTTGTAATATTTTAATAATTAATTATTGTTTTTCCTGAAAAATGGATTCGGAAGTGCAATTTTTATGAGCGATTGTTGATCAAATTTTTATAAAACAGGAATTTTATTTTTATTTTGATCGATTTGTTATTGTAGGGACCCAGAATATCATTTTATATATATATCATTTTACCTTTATATCATTTACCAGATTGTGATTGTATTTTTTGCTTTTATATTTTATTTTACGACTGTGTGTGTTATTTTATCTTTTTTTGTTGTGTTTCTCTGAGAGGCACCGGAGAGCCAAAGACGAAGAAATTAGAAGAATAATAATAAGAAATTTTTATAAGAGCTTTTATTAAAAAGATCTCGGCTTCAAAAGTTAGTAAAAAGAAAAAGAACGAGAAAGCCAGTTGATGTCAAATCTAAATTAAAAATTGAATTAATACTAAATTTCAAAAAATCAATTTATTGATTAGTATTAATATTATTAATATTACTTGGCGATTAATATTATTAATATTATAATTAATATTACTTGGCGACTACAATTGATATTGACTCTCCGACAATTTTGACATTTCTGTTTTTTGGCCTTTAATTACTGAACTGATTAACAATTGATATCCTGTTCATTTTTATTATCGCATTCAAGTGTCTCAGAACATTTTTGACGTGGTGATTGCTGTGAATACTGTTTGATTTGGTCTACCGTACGGCACAAAGTTATTTTTTAAGTGTTGATCTTATTAATCTGAGGTTAATTTTTGATTGACTATTAAAGTTTTCTTAACTTGGTGGTTGCGTTCTGTTAATCAGTTATTTAATTATGTTTGACTTAATAAGTAGGTTCATCAAAATGGATTACTGCCTTTGGTTAATTTAGTTAATTAAAGCAGTCTTTAGCCAAACACATTTATTGCATAAGAAGTTTAATTACCGCAATTTTTATCTAGTCATTTTACACTAGTCGCTTCACTTAGTTGATCAGACGATTCATTTTAATATCGGCCAAATCATAACAGTTATATTCGAGTTTAGAAAAAGTATTTGTGAATATTTGTTTAAATGAAATAAATAAATGATTTTCGGGTGAATTTCTTTTGAATTACAATTTTGAGCAGCCTTTGAATTCTAATAACGAGATAGGTGAAGTTAAATCGAAGTCAGACGAAATTCGAATAAGAGAAAATTTGGTGGAAGCTTGATCTTTTAAATTGATGTTTGTTGTTTGTCTTTTTACGATGGAGAAAATGAAAATCAACTTGTCTGATACGGAAATGGCATCGTTGGTTGAAAAAGACTAAATCAATGAAGCTTATAAATCGAAGAATTTTTCAGTCGCTCATGATCATTATAATGAAGTTATCGAACTTGATCAAATAAATTGTACGTTTTATACTTATGTTGGTGCTGTATGTTTCGAGAGAGGAGAATATGCGCAATGTATTATTGTGTGTAATAAATCCGTTGAAATCGGATGTAAAAATAGGTCTGATTATAAATTAATCGCCATATCTTGTTCAAGAGCGGGGAATGGTCACTTAAAGTTAGATGATCTAATCAATGCGAAGAAGCATTTTGCAAAATCTTTATCGAAACACCGTGTTTCAGACATTGTCAAAATGTTAAATGAAGTTGATCGTAAAATGACGCAGAAAGGGCAAGGTGATTCGTCTTGTTCGAAATTTCGGATTAGGAGAACGCGAGCTGGTGCGCGTCTATCTATTTCTTCCCCGCGTCCCGCAGTCCCTTCCTCAGCCCCAGGACGCTGTGACCGCGCTACGTTCGCTCTAACACAAACAATAACTATATATATATATATATATATATATATATATATATGACTATACATTATACTATAAGACATGTGTTTGATTTGCAAGGGGGGAAGGATCTGACTGATGAGGAATGCGTGAGGAGTCTCTCAATCGACTTGTTATAATAATTACATTGAGATCATTTCCAGTAAGGCAGTCCAGACAGCCCAGGCTAGCCTAGGCAGACAGGCTTCACTTATTCCATCAAAAAGTTCAAGACAGATACCAATTCATACAGCTGAATAAGTAGATACGCCAATATGTTATCAAGGCTGGTCTAGGCAGCCTAGGCAGTCAGACTAAAAGTCTCCATGAGTTTCTGGAATATTCCAAGAATATATTCCAAAATCCATGGAGATTCTACAAGAGAACATGGTTGATTTCAAGGCTATCAAAGTAAACCTTAAATTGGAGGTAACATTCACCATTGTTGATAATGAACTGTCACACAGAGCCTTCAAGACCAAAAATAGGTCAATTCTAGAATCTGATGATATTTTGGAGTGGCTCAATGAAAACCAAACCAAAATAATAAAGGAAACCAATGAAAGCAAGGAGAAAAAGAGTGGATGGACTCTTGTATCTGTTAACCAATTGATTATTCATGTTCATAAATACTCCCCAATGAGAGGCAGCTCATATATACCGCTTCCTGAATGGATAATCAAGAAAGGAAGATGCATTAATGTAAAAAATAATAACAACATGTGCTTCAAGTATGCTATGTTGCAAAATTTGTTGAAGATCAAAAAATGCATCACGAGTATCGAAATATAACAATCTGCAGCACACATATGACTTCAATTGCGTAAAATTCCCACCGAGCTTGGATGAAGTCACTAAATTTGGAAGCATCAACAATGTCTCAATCAACATCTTTGGATTGGAGAAGGAAAAATTTTATCCCTTACTTGTATGTAAAACCGAATTGGAAGATCATAGAGATTTGCTCCTTCTAGATAATGGAGAAAAGAGGCATTTCATTTGGATCAAGAACTTTGAGCGCCTTCTAAGATCCCAAATATCAAAATGTCACGGAAGGATCGAGATTTTTAAACGATGCTTCACCCATTTTAATGGTGCTGCAGATTTAATCAATTTAGAGGAGCACAAGACCTATTGCAACAACAATCATTGCATCAGAGTGGAATTTCCCAAAGAAGATTATATCGAATTCAAAGAATATGAAAAGATGCAGAAAGTGCCCATTATCCTATATTATGACTTTGAAGTCATTCTAAGTCCTGTCCAAGCATATAATCCGGTTCCACAACTTAGCAGTACAACAGGATATCAATATCATGAGTTTTCATCATACTGTATGCATGCATTGGGTTAAAATTAAAAGAATTAAACAAAATGATTAAATATTTTCAAATGTCATTATTAAGAACAGTTAGACAAGTCTCATTTGAATTTTTATTGCAATTACATTTCATAACAAATCTCAGAAGGTCTTTCATCGTTTGTCATCGTTCTAATTGGTTTTCTTATTTCTCTTTTTAATTATGATTATTCGAACAATTTTTCTAAGTTATTTTTTTAAAATATTTAACTTCTAAAAATATTAATTAAAAAAAATTTTTTTTACCATTTCTCAATAAATCCCCAAATAATAAAAACGTTATCAAATTATTAAAAATGGATTTAATTTAAATTTTACTAAAAAATATTAAACTTAATATTAATTGTTAAATTAAAAATATAAACTTATAAAATGATTATTTTAATTATGTTCAAATAGTCAATCACTTTAAATTTAAATAAAAATACCAATTTCCATCTGGGTGGAAGAATCACCATTCTAAGTTCAACATACTTAAATCAACATACAGCATCCATACATTTACACATTCAAACAATTTAAAATACTCCTCACAAATATCATAATTAAAAATTGATTTATAAAATTAATATAAAAAAATCAAATATGAATATTTATAATTATTTTTATTTATATCGGTTAAGGATTTATAAAACAAATTGTTTCTCAAAAAATAATAAGTTTGTTTAAATATTGTTTTGTTTTGCATAATAAAGTTTTCATGTCTGAAGTAAATCTAATTAATAATTCGGAGGATGTTCCAAGAACCTCTAATACCAAGCCATCGGAAATCAAGGATCTGGGTAGTAGAGATACGATTCCAAATCAACATACAACATTCAAACACAAAGCATCAAACATTCTAAATATTCCTCACAATGTTGATTACGCTTTGTTGTACTACAGGAATTCCTTAATTCACGGTTACTTTTCATGACTTGTTCCCAATTAAATTAAATTTTAGTGTACATTAATTTTTTAAAAATACTATGACTTTTTAACACATTTATTATTCATTTTAAAATTCTTTTCTTCCAACGTTTATTAATTATATTCCTATTAAAATATATTGATTTTAATTAATGTAACATTTTTTTTGGTTTCATATAGTTATTAATTTTTTTTTGGTTTTTAAAAAAATCATTTCTATATATATTTTTTTAGTTTTATAAATTTTATGTATTTATTTTTTTTTGAAAATTTTAATTAAACAAAATGTATAAATTATTTGTTGAATTGAAAATTTTAACTAACTTCTCATAATGTATATTCTGGAATACTGTATGAGCCATCCGTATACTATTGCTGAATCCGTCATCAGATGGATCTTATGAAGTCCCCAAGAAATTTTGACTCATAACGTTTTCATTTGCTAACGTTTTTAATTCCTCCGCTCATTTATGATTCATTTATGATTTATATACATTTATTTCAGTATGTTATATATATATATATATATATATATATATATATATATTATTATTAAAATTTAAACTATATATACAAAGATCAAATGCTGAACATTACAAATGAAAAAAAAAGATTGTAACAATTTATAGTTTTAAATTGAAAATTATTTATTACTATTAATTATTTGACCAAAAGTTTTATTTGTTTGTTTGTTTGTCACTCTCAAAGTTTACTATAATCAACTTTTTTCACTCCTAAACAATGAATTTTTTCTGTACTCCCAATGCATTCATTCATGCTTGCATCAACTGCCGTTATTGTTGCAGAGCAAAGGTACTTCCTATGCTGGAAATTAGTTCCGACGTTCGGACTTAGGCACTTCTTTTACTGGAAGTCAATTTTGACATTTGACATAGTCACTTTCAGAAACAAAATTTACTTATAAATGAAGATTAATTGATGCAGATAGCTCAAGTATACTAATTTACGAACTCCGAATTCACAATTTCTTAGTAAAAAACAAGCTAAATCAAGTGTAATTTTATAGGAATTTTTTTCTAGTTAAGTGTTTCAATAATTAAAAGATTTTTTAGAATTGTAAATGTTTTTTGACAAGCCGCTTGCCGCCAATAAACTTTCTAGTATGGAAATAATCTTTTGTATTTAAATATTGAAAGTACAATTTTATAAACTTATTTCTTTGATAAATACTTCCGATATTATGTTTTATTTATATTCTACATAATTGTAATGAATGAAGAAAAGATTTAATATATGTCGATTGGGGACAAAATTTAATTTATTTATTAAGAATAAATAACATTTGTAAATATACAAAACAACATTGAAATTATTTATTCAGATATATGAAACAGATTAACACAAATGTCTCTCTAATTGAGCATTTTGCTATTTCGAACTAAATATAATGATAATGGTAACATCCATTACTATCTTGGATTGACATTCGGATAACTCGCCAAAGAAGCGATTCCACATTGATTACCTTTATTCTTCGCCATATAGATGTATCCCGACTGACCCCAATATGTTCCCCAACTGAACTACAGTTATTCGCTTTTATAAATACGTTTATGTTACCTGTTCTTTACGATCCAATATTCTCTACCGTCACTCGACACTCCGTACCCGACTACCAATACTGCGTGATTCACACTGTAGCTTGAGCAATACGGATCATCATAAATTCNNCTTCTGAATACAGAATGATTATAATATTATCTGCCAATATTCGTATACCTGTAATATTGAAAGCCGATTCTTGAAGCATCAATCCCTACCGATATTGGTCCAATATTTGCAACTGCGTAAGCCAGAGCATATTCGTTTTGAGCAAGTTCAGTATAACTCAGACAATATGCTCCAACTTTTGAACTTGTAAATCTACATGTTCCAGCCTGATCAATAAATAAATATTTATATATAAACCAAGCACAAATCATCGAAATTATTTACAAATTATTTAAGAATATATATGGTAAAATTAAATATTTCCTTCTTTTAGTGCGTCTATCCAAAATGTCTTCGTTCGTGCACAGTCAGAGATTCACAACCTTAACGACAAGGACAAATCGAAGATGATCCCCATTCGTATTTTACGTATCACTTATTTTACTTGTCTTTTTTCAATCTTAAATACAACCTTTGAAAGAACATTACGATTGCGTAGTTATATTTCTGTGAACAATTTTATATTTTTGAAAAATAATTTTACCAATTTTCACTCAGACAAAAACGACTGTTACAAATAAAATATCTCATTCAATATTAAGTTACAATCAAACTTTACCCTTCCAGTATAAGGATAATCGCTTTCCATTTGAATTCCTCCTGTATTGGTAACGTATTGGAAAGCGCGAGTCATCAATCCTCCGTTACATCCGTAATTTGAGTAACTGCAATCGACGAGTTGTTGTTCAGAAAACCTCACCAACCTTCCCGTCTTCCTGTAATATTGACCCTCGATGCTTCCGATTGCCGAAAAGGCCCAACAAGATCCACATGAAGACTGAATATTAATTGTTTTGTTAATCTCGTATCAAATAAATATTCAAAGTTTTCCTTAAATACATATTTTATTAAATATTTCCTTTAAAATAATTAATATTTATAAATTACACGTGTTATAATAACAATGTAAAATAAAAGGTGGACTACTTGATCTTTAACAGGGGTCACATATCCTGTCGACCTCCAATCAACACTGTATGGCAAGGACAACCTCTTTACTCTTGGTGGCGAAGAATCGTTTTTCGGAACAACATTAATCGTTCTCGGTAAATAAATCGACTTGAACTCTTCAAGGGTCATGTCTGAAAACTGATTTATGCCCATGGAATACGACTTCTCACCAAGGAAATATTCGAGATTGTGTTTTTGCATGGCTTTGACATTCGATTCCCACGTACGTCGACGACGCATATGTTCTTTCGTCCCATTTCCGTATTTCCTCTTGAACCTGGACCGGAAGTTGTCAAAGTCTTTGTTCAAGTCAGGGTTGATGTCTTGAGCGTGGTACAGCGATACGGCCGCCAAGATCAACAATACCGAGATACAAATCTTTATGTTCATTGTCACTATGGTTCAATGTTACAATTTTGGTCGTCTTTTATAGAGAAATGGTAACAAAAGATACCATGAAATACAACATCATGACAAATGATTTTGTTTTAATGATGCGAACACAATGGAAAAATATTTTATTGTATTTATTGTTTTAATAATCAGATTATATTTTTATGAATGACATTTGTAAAAATTATTCTTTAATTTTAAATATTTTACTAAAAACTGGAATTAATAATTAATAATTATTGGTATTTAAAAAAGGAATAAATATAATTTAATAATAAAGATTCATTCGTTAATTACGATTTATTTATTTATTATTTCAATTATTTTTATATTTTTATTTATTGTTGCGGATGGAATAAATTGTTCGAATGAAGAGAGTTTTTTGTTAGAATTAATAAATATAATTTTTAATTAACATTCAGTTGAGACTCGAGCAACACAATTGACAAAGAGTATTTATATAATTATTAATTAATAATAATCACATTTATAAATGATAATTATGATTTCTGCTGATTTGATTGATGCAACTACTCATTCAAAACGGATGACATTAATTAAAAAAGGTTGATCGCCAAAATTGTGACTAATAATTATATATTATTATTTAACATTAATATTAATTGGTCATACGAGGCGGATCAAAATAATTTATACTTATCACAATCTTCAATTATAAATTGACAAATTGTGAGGATAAAGGGAAACAATTGCATTACAAAATAAAAATAAATATATAAAATCGTTTAATGTGTGACTGGAACGGAGTCATAAATGGCCGACCAAATCACGAAAAGATCATTTATCATTCCAAATACTTCTCCATCACCAACATCAAAGACGTTACGATATAGGGGTCCTTCCATGGAGAAGGTCAAAGTGTTGGGACGATGCGATCATCAAAGATTTGTCTCCATAATTACCATAACGGAATCGATCATAAATACAAATATTCTGTTCTTGTTGACATCCCACTTAACAAAAGACACAGGTCGATCCGCATGAAAAGGAGGCACCAAGAATTGTGTACACTCAAACCTGTTTTTATGCGATTTTTTATTTGTGCGATCTCACAAATATTTGATGCGTAAAAAACGGCTTGCATAAAAACAGGTTTGAGTGTATAACAATGACGACGTCTAAGGGTTTTGGGATTCTTGAGGTTTATATCTCAACATTTTTGGAATTTATAATTGAACTTTCATATTGATCGTATGACAAATGAATGCTAATGTTAAGTAATAATATAATTATTAATGACAATTTTTTGTATTAAAGACAAATCTTTGATGATCGCATCGTCCCAACACTTTGACCTACTCCATGGAAGGACCCCTACAATTGTATTGATTCTGATGATAAAATGTTTAAATTTAAAAAAATTATTAATAAACCATTTTATCAGAAACTAAAAATTTTTATGATATTAAAACAAAATTAAAGAAAATTCAGAATCTGTATAAAGAAAGAGAAAGATAGATTTCAAAAGATTATATAAAAAAGAATAAATAAATTAAATAATATTTTATAAAAACAACACTCCTCCATTTAAAAATATATTTCAAAAAAATATATTTCGACGGATCTACCGTCATCTTCAGGTCACTAATGAATAATCAATTCACCTGTATATAAATACAAAAATGATTATTGTGTAATCGATTGCATGAAATCATGCTAATCAAAAATTCTCAATAAGCTGGTTGAGACTGCCGATTGAACATTGATTTTAGGGCAACGTGACCTAATTAACAATGCTTCAGACGACACTCTCTCCCAAAAACTGCCAAAATGCTTACACAGAATTTTGAAATTATCNAAATTAACATCACATTTACATTTTTTCCTAAGTTCTGCAATATTACTCTTACTCTCTTTTCGACCATGTTCTTGAATTCGTTTACAAAGATGACGGGCAGTCTCTCCAATGTATGTGGCTTCGCACCAATTACATTTGTATTCATAAACAATATCAGAACAAAGTGTTAAGGGTGCAATAGATTTATTACTGAACACATTTTGAATTTTATGAGATCGTGATATAATTTTTAAATTTAATTCATTGTTAGTTGCTTTTAACAATGCATTTTTAAANTTTTTAAATCCTTCAGAATAAGGTACAATTAAACAATATGTAGTCATATTATTAACATATATTGATCGATTTCTTTCTTAGATCCATCAGGAGAAGCCAAACTCTGATTTTTCGAAAAATCTTTCAAAAGTATTTTATCTACTGTTTCATTTATTAATTTCTTTCTTTTATACTTACGTTCACAAAAACTGTCTAGTGAAGTATATAAACCTGCATCAGTTTGCTTCCTATAAATTCCAGTCTCGTAACTAAGAGATTTTCTTTCAACCAAAAGATCCAGAAAAGGTAAGACTCCATTCTTTTCATTTTCATCTGTAAAAGTAACATTTGAATGTAACGAATTCATAAAATTTAAAAATGGAAGTACATCAGCCTGATTTTTAAAAACTAGAAATATATCATCAAAAATAGTATAAAAGAAACATGATCAAAGGTTTAATTTATCGCTCCTGGTCGTTGTCATCCACTTTTGTTAAATCTGTAGAAAGTGTTAATAAACTAAGTTCCTTGTTAAATCGGAATGGTTATTCTAAATCTTTTCTAGAAAAATTAATAAAGGAAACAATTTTATCAATAATATTTTTATCAATAATATTTTATAAATAATTAAAAGAAAAAATAATTAAAAA
>MQRK01226085.1:0-17697 GCA_001938485.1 Girardia tigrina
AAAATGAGTTCCGGTACTAATGCTGTCAACACTTTCAAAACGAAAATGCAAAATCTGAAAGTGGAAATCGACGATTTACAAACGAAAATCGCCGAAAGAGATAAACAAATAAATGAGGAAACAGAAAAAAAATCAATGGTTGTTATTGGTTACGAAATTTAAATAATCAATTAGTCGATTGTATTAATTTAATACGATATCTAATGACTAGGTGGACCAGGAAATAGACTCTTTGACGAAGAAAATCCACGAAATCGAGTCTCAGACCGATGAGTTGGATAGTAAATTGTCGTTGTCGACTGTTGAACTGGAAGAAGTGAGCAAACGAGCCGACGTTAATGAGAGGTGAATTAGAAATAATCGGTTTTTTTGATAATTTGATTGATTGATGATTGAAGAACTCGGAGAGGATTGGAGAGTCGGAAACAGAATGACGATAGTAAAATCGATAAACTGGAAAGTCAATTGAAACACGCTTCAGAAATGAAAGAATCTGCAGAGAGGAAATTCGTAGAGGTTGTAATTTTGTGATTTATTTTGAAACTTTTTGTTTGTGGAAATATTTTTTCTTGTTTCATATTGATATTATTTTATTTCTATTTTGAATTTGTAGGAAAATACCGTTTTTGAAACTGAAATAAATCAATTATAAATAATTTAATACTTAATAATAATAATGTAAGTAAATAATAGTTTAGATCCATTTGGTTATGGATTCCCACCAGTTTAATTTTGCTTGTTTAATAATTGTTAAAATATTCAATAAATTTTATTAATTTAATTTTTAAAAAATATTAATCTTTTTTCTATTATTTTTCAGTAAAAATTTGAAAATTTTTAAATAATTCAAAATTTTTTTTATTTATTTCTAAAAATGTCTTTCTTCAAATTTATAAATATTATTTTTTTTATTTTTCAATTAGTATTTGATAATTTATCAATAAATTATTATAATTTTTTGAATTATTTTTTATTTAGTATTTGGTAATTTTAAAATATTTTTTTCCTAAAATGAAAATGAAAATCTATTATTTTTTTAATTCTTTAAAAAAATAGATATTTTATTTCAAAATAAAATAAAAAAATATTCTTAGAAATGAATTAAGATAATTTTTTGAATTATTTAAAAATAGCAGACTCAAATTTCTCATAAAATCGAAACAAAGAAGACAACTTAAATGACGATTATGTGCAAAAGCAAATGTCCAACACGCGGTTAAAGTTAAACTTTTCCATTGATTTGTACCCTTAAACCGTTTGAGACCGATAACCAAATACAGCATTTTTTTATACGATTATATCTTAAAGGATTTATTATTTTTCATAAAAAAACTTTGAAGAAAAATATGTTGTTTCATTTTCATTACTTCTCAGTTTTAAACGATTTCACTTCATTTTTAATAAATAGGAAATTTCCCGATAAATAATTGTTATTATTTTTTTAATAATTTATCATTATTTTTAATGAAAAGGAAATTTTCAGAACAATATTTCTAAAAAATGACTTTTAAAAAGTATTTTTTTCTTTTTAAAATCGTTTTTTTTAATTAAAAGAAATCTTTGAGATTTTTTAGTTTTGCAAAGATTTTTTAAAAATATCTTTTTTTCGTTTATTATTTTTAAAAAATATCATTATTTTAAAAAATAAATTTTCCAAAAATATATTTTTCAATGATTTTTAAATGTTTTTTTTCGTTTTTATTTTTAATCATAAGATTTTTCTTGAAAAGGCCTTTTCTGACCTAACATTCATTTTAAAATTTAAATAAAAATATCTAAACTGATACATAATTTATTTAACTTTTTTAGTTTAATAATCTCCATTAACATTGTTTAGAAATATTTTAATGTTAAAAGTTTAAAGTTTGAGTCATTTTTTGTTTTTTATAAAATATATATAAACTTGTAAAAACTCTCAACATACATGAAAAAAAACATTCCAACTCCTTGTTCTATGTTATACGTTGAAATATGTATTGTATCTGTTGTAAAGGAAAACGAATGACTCAAACACCAGACATAGTATTAACTTTTGTAGCAGCTTATACATGTCATAAATTTTTTAAACGTTAATGGTGGATAGTGTTCATCACAATCCCAACAGCGTTTCAGGTCCACTTAATATACATATATCCTGATTTTCTTCGAACCAGATTGAATTATACTCTGATCAAAGTAATACTGGCTACATCGATTGAGTAGGTTCTTTCTAAATCCCCCAATCCGGTGTTGCGTAGCGACATGGACAAAATATTTTGCGTAAATCATTTTATATAAATATAATTTTTTTTTAATTTCATTTTTGTAAACTTTTTTAAACACAAAAAGTTTCTTTATATTTAAAGACATAATTAATTAAGATATAATTAATTAAAAAAAAATTTTTATCTAAGTTTTCAAAATTAAAATATATTAGTAATAAAAGCGCCATTATATAGAGTATCTTATCCGTGTATTATAATTTTTAATTTTTGAAAATATAATTATTTATATTTTATAGACAATGATAAAATATTAATCTCTTCATTTCTAATAGCTAGATTAAATATTTAAAATAGATCTATTTAGTTATTAAAAAAATAATGCGGAACCTACGTGACCATCAAATAAAAATATAGTAAATTATCTATTCATTTTTTCCAATCAAGTATTGAAAAATAGTTTACAGTTTTTTAATTTAATTTTAATTTTTAATTTTAATTTAATTTGAAATAAAAATATTCCATATTTAATCATAAATTGTGATTGTAAGAATGAAATATATCGCTCTGTTTTGATTAAATTTTACGTCTTGATATTAGATAACTCACAAGTTGAATGAAGCGGAAAAGAAATTGGCAGATGCGGAAGATCGATTAGAGACTGCGACAAAGTAATGATTGATTCTTTATATGAAAATTTTCTTATATATAAATATCTATTAATTTTATTAAGATTTTTTTTAAATTAAATAAAATCTTTAATTAAAAAAATTAATTAAAAATGAATTATTTATATAATTAGTGTCTAATGAGTATTATAACATTAAAAACTGATTTATGCAAAGTTTTTTATTGACTTTGGTAAGTATTAATTTTGTGACATATTTTATGTAAAATAAATTCTATCGAAATTAGTTTCAAATAGTTTTTACACGAATGATTATTTTCACTTAAAAAATCATTAATGTAATGGTCGATATAGACATGTATAAATTCGTGTAAGAATATTTGATTTCTCTTTGGAGATCTTGTATTTACGGTGATGTGAATACGCAGGATTTACTTTTTTTGTTTGGTGCATAATGCATTATATCATCAAATAACGGAATACGTAAATCTACTACAATTATGTACTTACTCACGAAAACAAATAAAAAATGTCTGGTATGTAATTATTTGTGTATTTGAGTTTGTTTTCTACAGTGTGTCAAATAGTTTTTTTCAAATAAAGGTATTTATTTAATCGAATTCATAATCAAACTATCAAATATGACGAATTTATATTATTCATTATTTATATTATATTATTTATATTGCTATATGATGGTAGAACAGGAAACCCTTTAGACTATATGTTCATAATCTCTCGTTTTTATTTGTTATGACCTCGTATTATTTTCGAATAATTGATTTATTCTATGTTATTAAACAGGTTAAACCGAATTTTAAATTAATAAGGATCTTATTATTTACTAAGTGAATCGTAATCATTTAATTATTTATATTTTTTAACTATTTTTTTTATTTTTCAAATTATTTTTTTTTCATTTATTATTCCAATAATACGAAGGCATTATTAATACAATTTAAAATTATTTAATAAATCAATTAATAAAAATTTTAAATAATCTTTATTTAAAATAAGTGAGATAAACCGAGTGGAAAATAAATTTATAATTAAAAAAATTGTTAAGAAAATATAAATATTTAGTTTATCGAAAAAAGATTATTCTTGATGAGGGAATGAGAAAATCTTTATTTTTAACAGTTCAATGAAAAATTAAAAAATTTGTTTAAAAATACAAAATGCCTACATTTTATATTATAAAAGAAATACTAAAAAAGCTTCAAAACATAATTGTTATTCAAAAAAAACGCAAACAAACTTCAATGAGAAGTTTGTGATATCTGCTTTTAAGCATATTGGTCTATATTGGCAGACATGGACGACACAGCAATTATCACGTAGCTTTCCAAACGTATATCAGTTAGCTCTCATCGGTTGTCGCTTTAATTATTTTCATTGAGGAAAACAATCGCTCGTAAACATACTTCCAAACAATGTCGTGATTTACTACATTTTTGCATAATCTGTAATTTTGGTAAAACTTTTGGATGTCCACATAAAATTGATTCCTCAAGTTAGTATTAATTTGCAAATCTATCCATTCCATTTGTAACTCATCCGAAACTGTTTCTATTTCTATATTAAATGGTGAAGAAAATATATTAAAATTAAAAATAGTTTCTTCCGATCTAAACATATTAAATCGCAATTCAAATTCTGTTATTAATTTTGTATTTCTTGAGCGAATTTTGATGATTCTGACTTTCTTTTCTCAAGTTTAAGTTTTTCTTCGAAAGCTTTAATTTAATGTGAGAATTGATATTCTTTCATTTCCAAAGACAATTGCATTTCTTGTTTTAAAATTATACATTCTTTTTAACTTGGAACCTTTACTCAACCAACGTACTTCTATGTAATACATTATATCGTCAAATTGACTTTTACATTTTTAAAAATTCTACAAGTTTCTTAACTTTAAATCGCATATTTGTTTTTAGAAAAATAATTTTATTAATCAATATTCAATATTTTTTATCAATATCCGTGGTGTGCCCAATAAGTACCCGGACTAAGTAAGAAAACAAAATAACATGAGCCTCATATTACAACACAGGAACACTAATCATATAAAGGTACTATTTCTAAACATAAGACCATTCATGAGCCACACTTCTTCCAACGATCAATAAGTTCCAAAAAAGCATTTTTGTAGAAAATTGGTGGCTACTCTTTCAGGATATCCTCCACGCATTGACGCAGATCATCAGCATTTTCAAACTTTTTGTCTCTCAATTGTCTTTAAATGTTACTAAATAGGTAAAAATCACTTGGTGCAAGATCTGGACTGCATGGAGGGTGATCCAGTAACAAAAATCCACTTTTCAAAATTGTTTCCATTGTTTCAGCACTTTTATGAATATGAGCATTATCTTGTAATAGCCTCGCGACTTTCGTCGAGCTCGTCTGCACTTCTGAATAAGATCAATATAGTACGTGGAGTTTATGTGAACACATTTTTCAGCAAAATCAACTTATAAGACCCTAGTGTATTCTCAGAAAATGCTCAGCATCACGGATTTCTGATGTGGTGTGCCACATCGGAGCTTCATGGAAACAGATTCACCCGGAAATTTCCATTCAGATGATTCTCTTTTAGACTCTAGAAGATACAATGACAGTGGTGTTTCATCCTCAGTGATGATATTCTTTAAGAAATTGTCTTCATGTTCATCAAAGAGGCGAAGATTAGCTAAGCAGCATTCCAGTCTGTTTTGACACATCTCCATGGTGAGGAAGCATGGAACGAATCCGGATGCCAATTTCCGAATTCCAAAATCACTTAAAATGGTTCCCACGCTTCCTTTACTCACATTCAATATCTCCGTCAGCTTTCTTGTGGTAATTCGTCTCTCCTCCCTCACAATCCTGGCGCCCAGATGTTTCATCATCAAACAGTGATTCTCGCCCATGTCTAAACTGACTAATCTAATGGTAGATGGTAGTGCGTGAAGGGCAAGTATTCTCATAAGTTTCCATCAACTGAGTTAAAATTTTTTCATTCCTCTCACTTTGCAAAATGAAGAATTTTATTACAGTGCGATATTCTACTAGATGACTGGGGTAAAATTTTGAAATGACGCTTTGCAAAACAAATAAAGAATAATTCAATAAAACAAAAAATATACCAATAACCTATCATTATTTAATTAAGTAATGATAACAAAAATAATTATTAAAAATATTCTATCATAGGTAGTCCGGGTACTTATTGGGCACACCACGTATTTTTCAAATATATAAAACCAGAAATATTGACATAAAACCTTCTAAAATAGAGAGTGCTTTACTAAGTATTGTCAAACAGTGTCTTCATTTTGTGCCCTTAGAATAACTTAATTTTTTTCTAAGATAATAATAATTTTTCTTTGAAAATTAACATTGTTTTTTCTAAACTGAATTTTTATTCTAAATCTGTAAAACAAAAATTATAATTTTCTAAATTGGATCCAAGTTAATAATAAAAATTTTGGAACGTTATTCATTGGTATCAAATAAGTTGAAAGACAAAAAGTGTCAATTATTAAAAATATTAATTTTTAATATATTTTCAATTTGACGATAAGTAGAGTATATGTGGTATTTGTGGGCCAGAAACCGTAAGAATGATAAACGAACAATACAAAAGGTTAGATGCTAGTGATGTAACATTTGTTTGGTGATAAGTATCATGAAGGGAACTTAAAAAGAAATACTACAACTAATTGAAGAAGGTTGTTATATGACGATGTTATAGAAGGATAAAAATAAAAAAAATACACTTTAATTCTTAAATATCAGTAAGTATAAATTGTTAAATATGATTATGGACTCATTAATTATTGATTAATAGTTACAATATAAACTCTTAATAGATTTTGCTGTTTCACAACGTGAATAATCACTTTTGATATTTGTTTTCAGTGATATTTGGAATAGTAGTTTCTAATCATCATCTTCATCATTTGATCTGATGCTCGTGAAAGAAGCATTTATGGTTCTAATTGTTATTTTATTGTATTTGTTAATGCGGAAACACAGTCTTACTTGAACTAAAGATATAACTAAGTTATAAGAACCCATTGAATAATTGTTGTAAAAGAATAGTCAAGACATAACAATAAAGTTTATTATTGAAATATAAATATTTCGTAATGATTATCAAATATCGACATAAATTATCGATTGTATTTGAATGATTCATCGAATTGTATTTGTCATCTCATTATTTCTATTGATATTATTTTTCATGTAAATTATTCGATATAAAACATTATTTTGTATTTTTTTTTCAATCTAAATTCTTAAAATTTTTCTGTTAAGAAAACGAAAATCAAGTTGAGATTTAGAATTACTAAGCTATTATTATAGACCATTATATAAAACCGTTTATCCAAAAAAACATTGAATGAAGTGGTTTCAGATGACTTCATATACACCGTGACTGCCAAGCTTCAGTAACACTATAACCACTGTTATTATTGATCTGTTTTAACTTAACCAGTGTTTACCGTTTTGGCTGATTAAAGTGTATATTTTTACAACATCAAAAAATAAAAATCAATTAAACCACATTTAGATTTTACAGACTTATGATAAATAATATTATTGAGAATTTTAGTCAATTTGTGTTTGATTTAATTACAAAAAAAAATTTTAAAAATATTTAATTTTAATAAATAATTTTTATGTAATATTTATTTTGTTAATAATAAAAAATGTTTTAATTTTAATTAAATAAAAATATTGTTACGTAACAAAAATATAATAATTATGATTAATATATTTTTGTTTTATAAGTCATCAACTATTGAGACATTTTTACAAAGTTTAAAAAAATATTTTATTTAGTTTTATATAACCGAGAAAATTAGAGTAAAAGTATGTGCATTTATGGTCGTTGTTGTCATATTTATTACTAATAAATGAAACACGTTAGGCCTGTTTGCTGCATGAATGGTCTTGAGTAGAAATTGGCATTTCAAAAGAACGTGTTTCACTTGTTTTGATATTTTATGTTTTTTAATATTTTTGTATTTTTATTAAGTATTTTTTTATATTTTTTTTGTTAGAAATAATATATTTAATATTCGTATTAATCAGATTTGTTAAGATGCTTATTCAAACTTAACAGTTGTTCCAGTCATAAATAAACAATCTTTAAACACGTTTTTCGTACATCACTCTTCTAAAACATTAATTAATATTCGTCAAGTTCTATTTTTTTCGAATTTTAATTTACTTGCTCTGTTTTTAGGTTAAATATTAAAAAAAGTATTGTATTTATTCTAAAAACAATATTGTAGCATGTGTCTTGATGTTTATAATTAGTTGTTGTATGGATTATATTATTTTTTGTTGTCGGTCAATCTAATTTATTTTTAATAACAACGATTTTTTAAAAGGAAATTAAAGGACACCGATTCTGAGATGCACGGAGTTTCGTGCACATTAAGATCCTTGGAACTTCATGGATCAAAGGTATAATTATTATCAATTATATGTTGACATTATATAATTGATTCAACAGGCGACTGCTAGAGAAGAAAATTATGAAAAACAAATCGAGAAAGTCACTTCGCAGTTAGAAAATGTAAATTTTTTTATTAATTTATTTACGATTTATAATATAAATAATGAATTATTTTTTAAATAAAATTCACTTAATCATTTGCTAAAATTTATGGTTATTAATATTAGCAATATCATAATTTGAGTGTTAACATTTATTAATAACACAAACATTTTCACTAGCGATTTCTGCGGGAATCGTCATTCTTGATTACAGTAGAACATGGCTATTCCGGCATGGCAGGGGATTTCAAAATATACGGGAATAGAGACAGTCAGAACAAATACCGTGATTGAAAAATGGGGATTTGCGGACCTGCCGGATTAAAGAGGGACTGATTAGACAGGGTCAACTGTAATATGTTTTTTGTATAAATATTTAAATCCTAAAATTAATAAATGAGATAACAAAAATATTAACTTTTAATTTCTCAAAATTTTATTGGATAAAAATGCATTAAGTAATTTTTGAAAATAACCATTAGTTTTTAAATAATATTAAACTCAATAATTTAAATCGTTTACTAAAAATATCATTAAAATTTATAATTATTAAACTTTTAATTAATTATTATTTAAACATTAATCTCATTAAATTGATTTCATTAGATTTAAATAATTAATGAATAACATCAATCCCATCTGAGTAGGAGAGTCACCAATCCAAACAGCATACAAACAACAAACTTACAACATTCCAAATTTATCCTCAATTAATATCAGTAGAAAAACCAGTGCCATCTTCCAACAAAACAATTTTTTTCAGCTTATATATTATAACTAATACAGGAAGACTAGCTTCGGGAAGTGATATATTTTCTTTATCTCTGCCATTGACTTTTACTAGGGTCTCTAATATATTTTTTTCCGTTTTTAGTGTATATTTTGCGTAATATTTATATTAAAAATGTATTACATTTACATCATGAAATATTAGAAACTGTTCAATCAAGCTAATTAAGTTGAAATTCAAGCAGTATAACATTATTTATTTGACAAAGTATAATACATCATTACCAATTCTTTTATCCGTCTCTCTGCAAGATCTTTTATTCTATGGCGATACCGGGCTTGATCATTGAAAGTAAAGAATTCTCAGCATAACATTTCCCGGTCATCACCTGTTCAAAATCTATGATCAGGTAAAAATGTGTGCCATTGATCGGAACAAAAAATCTGAAGGAGTACTTTAACTGGTGATACTTTAATACTTTAACAGCTTGAATTGCAGATCTTGAATTTTTTGTTTTGTTAAATCTGTAGTGTGCGAAAAACAATGTCTTGCTGCAGATGCATTTGTTTTAAATTGATCATTGCTGGATATCGCAGGCTCCAAACATCATACAGACGTTGCAACTGTTAAGAATACAATTTACAACAAGATCTTGTGTTCAAACGGCCCCCGATTGGTAACATGTGCCAGTTGTTGACCAGGGTCTAATAATTGATTTTCTATGTTTGGATTAGGAAAATCAATCTACGTTTCGTTATTTGTGACTACACACTTCATAAAACGACTATCCAGAAGATTTCTAAGAAACTGTCTGCATAGATCGACCACCGTTGTGTTTACTGACGAGTGTCCTGAAGGCGTCGGTTAATTTTATAAATTTCATGCCACTTACGGTAGAGGAAGCACCCATCTTTCATGGTTGTCGGCGAGTACTTATTGATGGATTTGCTTCATCAACTTACACAATGCATCCAAATTTGTAGAAATATGTATTCCTGTGTGTGGTTAATCATTTAGAACGGGTGTACCCATTTAAAAAGTTTTGGAGCCAATTATATGCTGTAGGATCAGTGACTACTCCATTTCCGACTTTGCATATTTCTGCAGCTGTATCCTCTATATTTTTTTTATAATTGCGCAATAGGTCTTACATGTTCAACAATTTTACTACTACCATAAGTTTGATTGTGTTCTTATTTTAACACAGAAAGAAAATGTAAAAGTAATTTTGAAATCAAAAATTTTGATTTTCTGTGTTCAAATTCAGGAAATGAATGGGAGACAGTGGCGTATGATAGCCTTATTAATTATATCACACAATCCTAAAATTAATATTTAATCGACACTCAATCAATCATAGATACTTAAATAATAAAAATAATTAATAATTTACATAGAGATTACATATTTGTTACTTTACATTTATACGTAGTTTTTTTCATTATTTGTTATCTGTTGATGATGGGTGATCCGTCAAAATTGATTACATATGTTGATAATAGATAATTTAAATTGTGTCTGAATTTTAAATATTTATTTATTATAACTTTATTTTAATTTGATAAAAATATTTTTTTTACAAATGGAAGCTGTTTATTTGAAAATGCTTCTCAAAGTAATGTGAAGTTTGAATATTAATTTTCGGATTAATTTATGTTATTAATAAAAATTTCTCGCGCCATTCTCTTCCAGTAGTTTTCAAATCATTTTTGTCTATTTTCTTTTTATAAGTAAAATTATGTATAGTAATATTTTTCCGATTGTACAATCGTCTATGTTCTTTGTACTTCGCTCTTGTTTATATGTACAAATATTCACGTAGATGGTGTTACACCACATTATTTTTGTGAGGAATATTTGAATGTTTTGTGTTTGAATGTGTATGTTGATTTGGAAATGTCTCTCCTACCCAGATGGATAATTAATATTTTAATTCTTATTATCTAAAAATATGTAATGTTTAAATTTATTTTTAATTTCAAATAATTTTAAAATTTTAAATAAGTTTATTAATTTATACAATTTTTAATAAATAAATCAAATTAATATTTTTTTAAATAATTAATAATCATTTTAATTATTATCCAATAAGTTTTGAGTAAATATTTTAATAAAATATTTATTTCTTCATTTGCTAAAAAAATAATAAGAATTAATTCATTAATCAATTTAGTGTAAAAATGCAATCGTACGAAAGCTTTGCCAAAGATTGTCTTAAGGACAATCAAAATTATTGTTTAAATAAAAATATGTAAAAACAAATTGGTGTTCTTAATAATTTTAAGAGACCTCTGCCGACGGACAAAAGATGCTTAGGTGATTGAACAATGGGAACAATATTTCTGAATTAATAATTTGTACCATTAATCAATGATGAGTAATGTAAGATATTTGCACGAAATAATTCGGTTTGATTCATATTTCACTGTAATCTAATTATCGAACTCCGAGTGTTATTTTCTGATAAGTTTTATCACATTGTTCATATTTGTACAACTTTGATTATTTTAATTTTTTGGTGATAAATTGTGTTACAATAATCAAATTTCATTAAAACAATAATTTGAAAATATTAAAACAAAATATGTTACGTTTCGAGACGCGATTCAAGATCTTGACGAAATGTTAATGGAATGAATCACCAAAACCAGTTTAAAAACGGTACATAATTGATTCTTTGTCCATTCGAGATTTGTAGAAAAATTGAAATAATTAAAATACACTAATTAATTATTTTCATTGGATATAAAATTTCTTATTTGCGTATTTTGGTTTTACTGCCTAATAAAATCTTGCTTTTTGTATCTGTGAGGAATATTTTAAATTGTTTGAATGTGTAAATGTAGTGATGCTGTATGTTGATTTGAGTATGTTGAACTTAGAATGGTGATTCTCCCACCCAGATGGAAATTTGCATTTTTTTAAATTTAAATTTAAAGTGATTGACTATTCGAACATAATTAAAATAATCATTTGATGAGTTTATATTTTTTTAATTTAACAATTAAATTTAAGTTTAATATTTTTTAGTAAAATTTAAATTAAATGAATTTTTAATAATTTGATGACATTTTTATTATTTTGGGTTTTATTAAGATATGGTAAAATATATTATTTTTAATTAATATTTTCTTAGAAGTTAAATATTTTAAAAAATGACTTAGAAAAATTGTTCGAATAATCATGATTAAAAATAGAAAATAAGAAAACCAATTAGAGCAATGTCAAACAGTGAAAGACCTTCTGAGAGTGGTAATGACTCTAAATGTGATTGTAATAAAAATTCAAATGAAATTTCAAATTCAATTTTAAAATTCAAAAAAAAATGAGACACCATAACATCTTATATTATCACAAACTTTTTGTTTCTCTATCTAACTGATATATGTTTTCTAAGTGGAAAGAATGTGTTAGGAGATCCTATGTCATACATAGGTTTAACCGATTTATTTTTGATTAATTATATCATATTTAAAATTTGTGGTCGTTTTTTAGTATTTTTTATGAATGTATTTTTCATTTTATTAACTAATACCTTGAACACGGATGTCAGGAAGTGATGAACCTGTTTTATCACTTTCATGGATTACAAATATTTGAAATTGGAGATGGGCGGTAAATAGCATCGGGAAATCACAAATGTTCTTTGTATTCAGTGTATTTTTTATAAAAATAATTAGAAAATTTTGAAAATAAAAAGAGAAACAGCTATCGGAAGCGAACTTTAGAGATAATAGGAATGCGATGTCTAAACCTAATAATATAGAGGAACTGTTGTATCGCATTAGTAGAGATAAATGAAAGGTAGCAAGAATTGAAAATCAATGCATTCCATGTTACAATTTTTGAAAAAAATCATCAGAAAAATCTAATTTTTATTTGCTACTTTAATGTTCCACAGACACAAGTAACGTTTTTTGTGGCCGAATTGTTTGGCGAGGGTCACAAATCCCATGAGTGACTCCTTGTCACATAAGTAAGTAGGTTGAAGAATAGATAAAAATCTCTAAATTGACTTCCGGCGAGCACCGACCTAAATCCTATTGAAAATTGATAGTTCTTGTTAAGAAGAGAACTCAAGAAATTATTGTTTTCTAATTTGGACTTATTAAACGTTAATATTTTAAGAGAGTGTTTAAACTTTAGAATGGTCCGACAATTTAGCTAAATCGGCTTTCTGAAATGATTAAGTGCCTCGGTGGTTCGATTCCACTTTAATTGATGACATCCTAATTCAATGTGTATTTGTTAGGCATTAGGTTAATTAAATTTATAAGAAGAATATGCTTTTAATGCCTGTTTTTACACACCAGTGGTTACCGTATTAGTATAAAGTATAAAACCAACGGCGCTATTATTGATAATTTAAAATGCCATTAGTATTTATTTACATGCGTGTCTCAAGTAATTATATTTGATTGAACATCATGTACGGATTAAAACCGGAAATAATTGTCGGTATGTTTAAGGCAAAAGTCAGATTGCAGAATCAAGAAGACGAATACGCAAAACAAACTGCTTTGCTCGAAAAACTCGAAGGTAATATTAACAACATTTAATATTTTCAATTTCGATTCAATTTCTAGACGACGTGGAAAAGGAGAAAGCAAATCATTATAAATTAAAGAATGAGTTGGAGAAAATGATGGAAGAATTCCAAAATATTTGATATTCGCCAATTATTTATTGATTTTCTACACTTGGATGTGTCTTTTTTTATTTCGTTTGATTATATTGAGCATTTGTTAGCATTATATTAATTATTCCTAAGTATTTGCTCAAACACACTGTTGAACCTGAACATTCCATGTTTGTCTAAGTTGATTGATTTTTTCTAGTGCTGTGCAGATTGGATTTTGATTGACTTTTGACGTTAGATGACTTTGATATATGCATATGTATAATTTAATAAAATAATCAAACTGTTTCTTTGCCTTTTATTGTATATTTAAAATACTTTTTCTACTTTTCCTTTTGAGAATTTTTCGAAATGTGAAAATTAATCAAAGACCAATACTCTTTTTCAGTGGACAGTCTTGTTTGTGGATGATGTTGAAGGGTTTACCTTGTTGCTGTAACAGCGTGTGTGTCATGTCACTGATAGGTTGAGGTTAAATTATTCAATTAATTCAGAATTTTTTTCAATCTTTATTTTAAAAAGTTGAATAAAATTGATTTAAAGAAAAAATAATTTAATTTATTTAGCGCTCGTAAAATTTAATGTAATTTATTGTTATTTTAAATAAGATAAAAATTTATTTTAAAAAGTCATTAATTGAATTTATTAAGTTTGAGTAAAATTGTCTAAGTATTTTGCCGTTATTTTAAAAAATTGGATTGTGATTTATTAAGTTTTATTAAAATTATTTAAGCAAAAGATAATTAAATTTAGTAGATCTTGTGTCGCAGTCATCATCACAACGGCCGAAATCATCTCATCGCTTGTACATTTCGGCGAGGAGCAACCTCAATTTTTGACTTTAACGATGGCCAGTTCTCGTTCCCGTAATTTGAGCCACGCCATACAACTCCCACAAAGCATTTCCAATAGATAAATCAGGTTCGCGATCTTTCAAAATATTCCAAATCAGAATCTCGGAATTCTTTCACTTAATGTACGAAATAATGGTTATTTCCAATTAGTTAAGCGTTCTGTGTTTTAGCAGACTAAAGATGTTTCCTGGAAATATCAGGGAATCTATTGAATTGTATAATAAATGCTCAGACGAACGAATATATTTGCTTTTAATATTATAGCTTTTTATAGTATATATATATATATATATATATATATATATACTATGTATTTTTCTTACTAAAATTTATTCATTAAAGGCATCTTCAGTGTAATGAAAAAAATGATTAATTACTACTTAAGTAGTTGAAAAACGATTACATCACCCGTACCAAAATATGCTTCACAAATAATTTAATGTTATAAAACTTTAATATGATTTGATATTATGATTATTTTGATTAACCAGATACTTTTACATTGGAACAAGTTTTGCTCGAGTATGTTCAACAATTCTATAATAGTACGGAGCCGACAACTCATTTCTCAATATGACATCAGAACTTTTGACATTTAAATTGATAAACTAAATTTACGTAAATGCATTTTTTTGAACTTTGGATGTTATTGAAACCACTTTGACACTACTTATATTCTTGCAAATTCTCTTCTGTTAATGCTTTAAATATATTCTAAAAGATTTAAAGCAATAAAGAAGAGTATTTGCAAGAATATAAGTCGTGTCAAAATGGTTTCGATAACATCCAAAGTTCAAAGCTTCCTCTCCAATAAATAGAAAACAATTAGTCCATTGCAAGCTAATCTGGTTTATAAATTTGATTACCGAGGTACATTGGAAAGAGAAGATCAGTTGCTTCTGCAGCCTGTGCAATAGCCAGTCGGACATACCTCCAAGCGGTGTTTCTGGGAAACTAGAGTTCGTCTCTAGGCTAAACTTTCTGAAGCTGTGTCTAGTCGACGTTCTGAATACCGGCGGCGATTTGTATTCTTGACGGGTTAGCAATCCGTACCGTTAAGGCTACCATCTTACCTCGAAAAAAACGCCTAGGTGTTGTGTTCGAATAGTACACATAATAGGTGCAAAATTTGAATAAAGCGCTCAGGGCGTAATATTCGAGAGAAACTCAATTATTTATCAAAAAAATTTTTAAGAATTTATTACTAATATTTATGACTATTGAAATACATGTTTAAAATTTAAAAATACAATTTTAAAATATAAGGTTAAAATTTAAAAAGCCGGTTCAATTATTTATTAAAAATAAAATTTTATAAGAAAAGTTTTTGAAAATTTCCAAATTTTACACTTTAAGTATTATGTAATAAATTAAATAATGCATTAATATTCATTTTTAACAACATGCTGCGTAATATCAATTATAAAGGATTTAATGGTGATTGTCTGAAAGACCTCCATTTTGGTACTAAACCGTGTCAATGTGCTTTACACTTTCCGGAGTACACCATCATATTCTTCTGCAATGTAAAATGTCGAATAATGGGGTGCAAAAAACCTATTGATCCATCAACTTTACCTTAAAATATTATCAATGTTACTATACTGTAGAGGCGCATAAAGTCAATAATTAAGTCAAATTAATATAATTTAACGGGTTTTTACTTTATTTTCTGCCCTTTCTTTCTTTTGTACATAATTTCTTTTCTTTAAATTTATAGTTTGATGTAATATATTTTTTTTGGTGGTCATTTATTTATTTATTTTTATTTGTAAACTTTTATTTGTTTTTTTAGTGGTATGTATGAAAATATTTTCTTGTTTTTTTTACTTTAAAATATTTTTTTGTATTATTATTATGTACATAACAACGCCGAATTGGAATTAATAAATTAGAATGTATAAATTAAATCGATTGGAATATTGAACAAAAATAATAATTAAAAAGTTGTAAATATATTCCACTCAATCAGCAAGATTTAAACGGAAAATTGTTTGTTTTTTTGGCCTACGTAAATCGAAAAAGAAAAACTCCGAATCTCAAAATTTATCAGTGGACTATCTATCTCACTGATTATTACCGATACGGAAACAAATTCCTACGATTCCGAATTCCTATTTTCCCTAGTCTATTCCAAAATCTCAATCCAACGACATCGAGTGAATTCCTATCAAAAGAAACGGGAAAAAGAACATTTCGTCGTGTTATTTGGTATCTTCACAGATTCAATAAAATAGGACATTTTCTATTTTTGCTTATGCAACCCCAGATTTATCTCATAAGGAACAAACAACTTTGATTATTCGTTATGTTAAATTAAGTGAATTGAATTTTCCAATTGAAGAACGCTTCATATGTTTTGATAATTTTTCGGAAAAAACTGACAGAGAAATTGCTAGTTGCTTATTGTGTCTCATAAAAGATTTCAATTTGAATTTTCCAAACTGTGTTGGGCAAGGATATGATGATGGGGTCAATATGTCTGGAAAATATAACGGAGTACAAGCACTTCTTTTGCTCGAAAATTCCGATTGCACTTTCAGTGTCTGCGGCAATTATACTTTAAATCTTGTTGGAGTTAACGCAGCAGGATCTTGTAAAGAAGCAATAACATACTTCGGAACTATTGAGCATTTATATAACTTTTTTAGTAGCAGTCCAAAAAGATGGGATGTTTTTAAAAAAATATGCATGTAATTGTTAGGGTTTCAAAAATACTTATGAACACTTTTGACAAAATTTTACTCGGAAAAAATTTAAAATAATTCTTTTGATAAAATTATTAATTTCAAGCAAAATAATATTTAGTTTATCAAAATTTGGAATTGAAAATTAAAAATATTTTAGTCTTTGTTTTATTCTATCAATTGTCAAGGCCGATGAAAAACACTATAAAAACAACAAATTTAGTTTAGTTTGCCCAAAAATTTCTAATCTAAAACTACAAGAAGTAAGAATCGTTAAGTTTAATTTCATTTTTTTTATTTATTCGATTAATATTACTCTATTGAAAGTACTGATCAATAGTATCCTGTATAGGAGAAATAGATCGTTATAACTTTCAATTGTTACGGTTATCGTTCGTTTAGAAGATT
>MQRK01226085.1:17783-28546 GCA_001938485.1 Girardia tigrina
ATATAAAGCTGTGTGCTATTTTGTGTTATTGAAAAATAAAGTATTTGGAAAAAGAATTTTGTGTTCATTCATTTATATATTTATGTTGGAAGTCCTATCTGATTAATTGGAGTCAGATTTCGGATTAAAGATTTCAGTTTAAAGAATAAAGATTTATATTTAAAAAATAATATTTAAAGTTAAAGATTTGTAATACCCAACATAATTTCTTTACACAACATTTCAAAAACCAGATAGTTTGCAAGAATAGATGCTGTTAAACCAGTTACCCTTCAATTAAAATCCTTATTATCAGCTGTGAATGAATTTGAGCTACGTAGTCTTCCAGCTGAGGCTCAGACTCAGATTAAATTCTTTAAAAAATATCTTACATTATCTGAATGTGTTTTAATGTCTACAATTTGGATGAAAGTTCTTGCTTTTATTGCATCAAACAAATCTAATTCTGCAAACGCAGAAAGCAACACTGACAACAGAAAGAACTCATATTGACAAACTTATTGAAGATATAATAAAATTAAAAATGGATGGAATTTACTTCTTTTGGAGTCAAATAATGAAATCGTTGCAGAATTTGCAACAAATCGCCGAATAAAAGATCAAGTATCTGCAGAAGCATATTTTCACATCATATTTAATAACGAGATTATTGACGCAATATGAAAAGGAAAGATTTAAAGCTGTTTCTTCTATATGCAACTTATTGGAAGTTCTATGGAATTTTAATGATATGGAAGAGAAGAGCCTAGTTGTAGCAGCAAAAATTTACAAAATAAATATGAGAATGAAATAAGCGAAGAAACTGTTGAGGAAATTATATTTCTTAAAAGAATATATAAATCCTATTTTAAAGGCAGCATAAAACCGTTCAAACTTTATAAAGAAATTATTGAAATGGGTTTTGTAAACGTCCTCTTTAGGAATTAAAAATGTTAAGCAAACTTTTGAAAGAATATTTACAAATTAAAATGTTTATATAATTAAATATGTAACGTTTGAAAAAATAAATTACTAAAATTAAGAAGATCTAATTAAATTGTTATTAATTAAAATTTTTTGAGAGTTTTAAATATATTATAAAAATTAAAATGTATAATTTTTATGTGTAACGCTTTTTAAAAATTAATAAAATTAAACGAAACGATAAAATACTTTAAAATGTAATTTAAAATTGATTTATAAAATTATTATATAAAAAATATCAAATATAAATATTTTATAAGTATTTTTATTTATATCGGTTTAAAATTTATAAAACGAATTGTTTCTCAAAAAAATACTAAGTTTGTTTGAATATTAGATTAAAAAAATATTTTGTGTCATATAATAAAGTTTGGATGTCTGAAGTAAATCTTAATAATCAGTTTGAGGATGTTCCAAGAGCCTAACATACTCCACTTAGATTTAGCCCGCACAACCGATGTTAAATAAAGTAATTATAAGGAAATAAGAAACTTGCTAATGAAATAACAATGTTCAACATTACATAAAAAATAAAACTACGAATATCAATAGAATGAAAAATTGAGCCCTTCTCTTTTAGCGTTGATTTTAGGTTTTCATAACATCATAAGTTTCCAATATCTTACAAATGCTTGGGTATTGCATTCAGTAAGCACTGTAAAAATCAAATCATTCGTTAGTAACAGTTTTCTTGTTTTATAATTTATTAAAATGCTTCTTAAGTTTCTTGGTCATATTCTTCCTAAAAGAATATCTGGGACAACAATTCTTCCTTTTAATTTAGGCTTGGAACTGGGAACTAGAGCACAAATGTAAAAAAAACGATAAGTATAAGGAAACGCATATAAAAGAAATGATAACTCTAAACAAATAAACTAAAGTAGATAAATTTATTTAGAGCATTCTTAAAGAGAACTCTGTCACTAACGACGTTTGCAAATAGTCTCATTATCTGGGGTAAGGAAGTAAGTCACGGCCGAAGGTACCATCTTTTCACAACTTTTAATTTATTGTGCTTGTTTGTCAGATTATTGGAGCAAATACCAAATTAATGGTAAAATTTTACTTTTCTGACGATTCTTTCCTACCAAATGTTGCAATTGTGTTACAACATGTGTGTTAATGTGAGAGCGGTTGCAGCGCGGTATCGGGGACCGGGATTGAGTAGTCGGTGTTTCCAGTACGAAAGGGGACGAAAAACCATTCGCCTGCCGCTCATCAATCTCAGCAAATCAACACGCCATATTCCACACATCTACCACGCAAAAGTATCGCTCGGACCCCATTAAGATCTCGGGTTCCCGATACCACAATGTAACGAGGTCGTGCATAAGAGCCTTCATCGATACACCAAAGGTCTTCGCGAGTCCAAAGTCTGCCAATTTTATAATCGTGCCAGTTGAATCAACGAATAGATTTGTGGTTTAAGATCTCTGTGAATGACCTGGCGTACGTGATAAAACAATAGTCCCTGAAGTCAAATGTGGTGAGACGGTCATAGAATGGGTGAAAAAATTCTGTTATTTCGGAAGTATATTGACCACTAGTGATAGCTGCAACTGGGATATTAGTCAAGGAAAACGAAATGGAATGCGGAAGCTTAAAGAATTGCAACCTGCAATTCAGAGTAACCGCGTCCCAATAGTATTGAAGAGAAAACTGATTGAGACTAGTATTTTCCCTGTGGTATATTATGGTAGTGAGTGCTGGGCAACGCCTGAGAAGGACGTTGCCCGGTTACAAGCCTTCCATAATTGTTGCACAAGGACATCTCTCAAGAAGACCAAACTCGACAGGATCCCGAATAAGGACATGACGATTGGACTGACTGGGGCAAGAGTGATTCTAGCCAAAAGATGCATAGTATTCTATGAATACAATTCCCTTAAGGGTGTAACTAAGGATCAAAGAGTTCTAAACTCTGAGATTACCTCAGAAAATCACAGAATCAGCGGCTGTGAAAAGCAACTGAGAGAGCGCATTGCTCGCGATGTGCTCTGGTTATTCAACGATCCGGCAGATTTTGCAGAATACAGGAAAAGTCTAAACGAAAGAGGGCTTCTCGAAAATGATGAGGAATTCAAACACCTGATCAAAGGAACCATATCTGAGCGACTGAAAGAGGTAGTCCAACAGGAGAAAGAATATTCGAAAATGCTTCAGCCACGCATCAAAATATTAGCTTACACATTCCCTTCTTGCTTTAAAGAATTTGCTGAGCAGAATGAACTCACAAATAAATAATGCTCAAATTATAAAGATAGATGTTTTTCAAAAAACTTTGAGGGCCTGCCAGATCTAACAATGTTGACATCCCGAGATTGAAGTTGGTTTGTAAAGCCAAAAGGAACCACTGCAAACTTCGTTTTTGAAAACTTCTGTCGATTTCTTTGTTTTCTCTCTTAGGTTTCTAAATGTCTCTCTTAGGTCTCTAAAGTTATCTTGTACTAACAGAGCTAGTTTCTACAGCAGTCCTCTGGTTTGTCTGTTCATAATTTGTCAAAACAGATGGACATTCCATTGATTGTGTCATTAAAATTCAATACCAGTTGAACGTAAAATAAATTTTATGGAAATAAGAAAGATAAATTAAACTTTCACAAATTGTGTTAGATATTTCCCAAAATATTTCTTTCTGATTTGGGGTGAAATTCCAATCAATGTAAGCTTTCTTTAAAACTTTAATTGCAAAGGTCTTGCCACATTTGGTGAAACTGATAACAGTTCAATATTATTAGATTCAATATTTAAATATATTAGGCTGCCATTTTCACAACAAAGCTCAATAAATTCAATACCAAGCTCTCCCTCCACTCTCATAGGACCCAGAGATAAAAAATGTTCTTCAATCTGATTGCCACGACCCTCACTGACTCCACCAAAAATAAAACTTTGAATATTTACTCTCATTAATGTCAGGAAAATCGAATTGAAAAATATGAAGCAATTCATTTGTTTTTTAATCAAGTTTTGAATTCTTTTAGAGTTTTTAAGATTAATTAAAACTTGGCAAATTTTTCACAAGAACATTATAAAATATTTTCGCTCTTGACAAATATTTCAAACAAAATAAATCTTCATTTTTACACAACTTGATATTTCACACACCAAAAAAACATACATTTTCGAAGATTTTAATCACAAAACAACTCTGATTGGTCATCCAATCAGATCTCACAAAACGATCACTTTAAGAGCAACGTAACTCTTAATAAAACACAGATGATGTTGCTATATCTTCTAATTTATTTTCCAATTATTTAATAAATTTTTTAAAAAATTTTACTTGGATAACAATTTATTAGTAATAAACTGATTAAAATATAAATAAAAATTATAATTATAGACAAATATTTATAATTCAAGAATAGATATTAATAATATATATTTGTAGTTTTTAACGTAATAAGAAAACGATACAACGTTACAAAACTTTAAAAACTGTGATGTAGAAATAAATTTGTTATTAAATAAATTGCTAAAAACATTACTGACTTAACCCATTAGTGTTGCATCAAGTTGAATGAAGCTTTATTTCATTATATCAAATAAAACTGATATTAAAATGAATAATTAAAAAAGCATGATTTATTATAATTGAATAATCGTTTTAATAATCGATGTAATGTGGTATTTTTCAAATATATAAATTAATCGTCAATTACATTTATTCAATTTTGGTTATCATATTATTAATATTATTGTGATAATATAACATGACGTCACGAGCAGGTAAGAATAATTTTTTGGACGAATTTCTATTTAGGGAAAAAGAAACAAAAATTTTCGTTTACAAAAAGCATTCTGCAAGTTCAACGGCAATCAAGGAACACGTAAGAAACGTTCAAGAGTTCGTTAAGTTATTCACATTCGGTGAAAATGAATTGAAAGGAGGAATTGAAATTTTTCCAGAAATATTTCGACGAGGAAATTAACAAAGAAATTCAAAGTGATCCATCCAACAACAATGAATCGGAGAATATCGAGGACTATACTCAGCGACTTTTAAAAATGTTGGAGAAGAAAATGTAATGTGGTATTTTTCAAATATATAAATTAATCGTCAATTACGTTCATCTACCGCTGGTGATAAATTACATTTATTGAATTTTGGTTATCATATTATTAATATTATTGTGATAATATAACAAAAACATATAAAAGAAATTGAATGGTTGAAGAAAGTTTAACAGGATAAACTTTGGTTCACATACACCGATAAGTAGAAGTTAATATTTTAAATATATTAAAGTGAACCAAAGTCTTCGTATTTTTTATTAAAAATTTAAACATAAATTTACAACAAATAAAAGACATTTAAGTTTCAAAGTAAAGGCCATTTGAATCTATAGCTTGAACCCATCTATGGGCAAGTTGTGCGATCCCGCTGCAGTACCAATCCTTGTTCTTAGAAGCGAAGAACTGGTGACACCCGTTTTCGATCTCGGCCAGATTATTGAAGCTGCGACCACGAAGAAAGTGTGCTATAGAGCGGAAATCGTGATAGTCGGATGGCTCTAGATCCGGACTATACGCTGGGTGTGGAAAAAGTTCAAAGGCGTCCAGATTTTTGATTTTTTCCTTTGTTTGTTTGGCGGTGTATGGTTTTGCATTGTCCTGTTGTAGAAGAACTCGCTTTCGATTGATCAAAGCGGGGTATTTCTCGCCGCATAGATTCGATCAAGTTGGGCGCAGTAAAGGTCAGCGTCGATGGTACGACCATTTGAAACCAGCTCAAAGTGAATCATGTCTTCAAAATTACATCAAACACACAAAAGTGCCTTCCTTAAAAAACGATCTCGTTTCGCTACCGGTTTCGCCATTTGTCCGGGGTTCAACCATTGATTTTGTTGGTCTGGATTACTGAAGTAAACCCACTTTTCATCGCAAGTTAAAATTCGACGGATGATCATCGCGCGGATTTTCAAACAATTTTTGACAAGTTTCGAAACGCTTTTTGGTTTGAATTTGTTTCAATTCATGAGGCACTTCTCGACATTGTCTATTGACCTTGCCAAGAGTGTGAAAGTGTCGTACAATGGATATTTGAGGAATATCGAGTTCGACCGACAATCTGCGAGTACTTATTGACGGATTTGTCTCGACGGCTTCACGAATTGCTCCGGAATATATGGTGATAGGTCGGCTTGAACGTGCATTGTCTCCGAGGTCAATGTCACCTTGGTTGAACCTTTTGAACCAATTTTGTGCAGTACGATTTGAGACCACATTATCGCCTTCAACTTCGCATATCTTTTTTGTTACTGCAGTGGGTTTAAGGCCTGTTTCCAGTAATGGCGTAAAAGAACACGAATTTCAAAATTTTCCATGATTTTTCTAAAAGACCATAAAAATTATAATAACGACTAATTAGAAGTTTTAATATATATTGTGAAAGAGTATTTCAAGAGCTTTAAAAACATATAACACATGTATATAAAATATCTTTATTTGGTAATAAGAAACACTTGAACAAAAAGACGTAGAAAATACGAAAAGATTTTTGGTTCACCCTAATAGTAGAACATCTTGCAAAGGGTTAAATAAAACTATTGTAATTTATTTTTTTCATGTTTATATTTAAATCTTTTTTATTTCCTGTTTTAATTTTGTTACATTTGAATATTCGTTTTATTGAAAATGCGTGATTTATCATATTTTATCGTAATCCAAAAAATATAATTTTGTTATATTATTACATTATATATTATGTAAATATTTATTTACTATTTTGAGACATCTTAAATTTTTAATAATTTGTTATAGTCGCAGTCATGTTTTGATATCTGCAGTGACCATTTCCAGCAAAAATCGAACCACGTTAAAATTTTCACAAATTTAAATATTATTTAAATGTAATTTGAATTTCTTTTATTTTTTGTTGTCGCAAATCTATTTAATAATTACAAAATTAAAATTCTCAGATGTTTTTTTTCACAAAGAATATCGCGATCAATCGACCCAAGAATTTGCAAACTTGAAATTAGAAATATATGAATAAAAAAAAGACGAAAAACATTTTGTTTAAATTGTCCAACGGAAATAATTCAAGTGATACAAATTCAAAACCAACTGAAACATTTTTTTTCAATCGAGAGCAAACTATCGAAAAGACGTATAAAATTTATCTTTTTTGGTCAATAAATTTTGTACCTGATTTTATGTCTTCCTCTCCTTTTTTCATTTGGGGACCTCCATGGGAACTCCCACGTCAGTATCCATGCAAAAAAATAACTTTAGTAAAATGTACATAGTTAATTGTTTGTGCTGCTTCTCATAATATCGTTTAAATTATAAATAAAATTGTAAATTTTTTAAAATAAAATACCTTAAAAATAAATTTTTAAAAAAAATTGTAAAAGTTATTTTAATTTTTTGAAGAGAGAATTTAGTATGCAAAAGAACAAGGATATTATGTATAAATGTTATAAATTTTTATTTTTTGTTAAAATCAGCATTCCCCCCCAGAATCAGAGTCTTGATCTACCACTGGTGATAAATAAATTAGCTACCGTTTCCCCATTTCTTGGAAATATGGTTCGAATTATTTCTAATGTAGGCAGAATTGATAAGTATAAAAATAAATTATTTATTATTTATTAAAAAAAATATTTTTTTAATATATTTAATTGAATAAATAAAGCACTGACTAACACATAAAAATAATAAATTTTCACATATTGTTTTCATTTTATTTGTAACAATTATTAACAACTTTTTTGATTGTAATTGTTTGTTCATCAATTTTATTTTACAAATTGTCCTTTAATTTGTGATATCAACAGATAACAAAATATTATTTTTATATTTGATTCTTAATGAAACATTTATCGAAAATAATTTGTAAAGTCAAATATATAAAATAAGATTAGAATTTCTATTAATAATTTATAATAATGAATTATTAGAATAATTCATAAATATATGAAAGAAATGACGAGAACAGGTGAACATATTTTATTATTGTATCACAAAAACGTATTTTATCATTACCATGAATTTGTATTTTTGCCTTAATAGTTTAATAATCGAATAAAAATCGTTTTGTTGCCTTGATAATCGTTTTATAATTAATTCTAATAATCATTTTAATAATCAATTTTAATAATTATTCTGTGGTTAATTAAAATTTATATAAATATTTGGTACTATCGACGTGCGCGAAACATTTTATGTCGTCGCATCGTTGAACTAAAAAGATTGATAATTTTAAATTTAACTGATCTTTCGGTATTTTGTATCAAGAATCTGTTAAACGATAAATAATAAATTAGAATAATTAAATTTTAAGTTATGTAACATAAGTAATAATGATCATCTCATAATAAATATATAAACACATAAATATATAAATAATAATAAATCTCTCGTCAGAAATATAAGAATACTTTGAGATAAATTCTTATCGCTAAATTAACAATTAAATATCCAAACTTTTAGTCCAGTAAAGATTATAAATTAATAACAATTGTAATCATAATTAGTAACAAACATAATCATTAATTTAGTTGAGTATTATAATGCAAATCATCCCATATACAGGTCTTTTTGGCGCCATTTTTTTCTGCTTCATATTTGGTGACGTATTTTTTAGCCGATAATTTTGTCACGTAACTTAAGGTGTTGAATTTTTTAGACTTTTTTTTTAAAAAAAAGTTTAGACTAATGATCAATAATTTTAGTTTATGGTAACCAAATCTATAATTGCTCTAAAAATTTATTACTTATTTATATATTTTATTTAAATATTTTAAATTTGTTTTAATAGGTAATATTTCTAAAATATATTATTGAAATTTTTATGGTTGATAATATTTTAAGTAATAGAGGTAAATCAAAATTTACTCACAATGTGTATTTGTTTGTGTTTGATAAACCAAGTAAGAAGGATACCAACATTACCTTTTGGCGGTGCGAAAACAAAAATGAATGCAAGTTTCGTATTCACGCTAAGAATGGTGAAGTCTTAAAGAGATAAATGATCATTCACATAGATCTTTTGCAGTGGCTGTAGAAGTAGCTGAAATAAAAAAATATTAAGATTCTGGCTGGTCGGAGTCAAGAAGATCCATCAGCAATCATAAATTGCTGCGTTGAAAACATTTCGCAAGCAGCAGATGGTGCTCTTAAGAGTACTGAATCAATAAGTTGGATTATACATAGAAATCTTGGCTAAAAAATAAATAATTCTTTCAAAAAAATTCCGAAAAAACGGCGCCAAAAGGACCAGTTCCCCTGTATAGAAACACAGCCGGCCTATCGAGCCTTACGCCTGTTACAAATCAAAAGAGCCCGAATGCGTTCGGACTCTGTCACTGTTCAAATATATCTGAGGAAGAGACGCAACCTTCATCAGCATTAGAAAGATGTTTTAAATCCTCCTTAGTTAAGCAAATTCCTGCTAGATTCAAGTGGGCCTCAGAGTCATTAAGTTCTATCTTCCATCATTTTTTCGTTTTGCTTTGTTTTCTCGACCTGGTGGATCTCAATATATATAAAATTTTCTCATCAATTATAATATGGTCCTTCTGCTAATTCGAGTCAGCTCCGCTCAACTGGGGAGGGTCCTATCAACCAGAATTCCCGATCGAAGTCCCGTCAACGTAGAAGAATCATTAAGATACCACTGTCGTTGTTTCAGAGGAAATGATAAAATTAAATAAATTTAAACAACCTTGAAATTGGAATTTTGTGTTCCAATTTCAATGCATTAAATTTATATATAAAAATATGTATGATAAAAGGAAAAAAAGTAAATTAAAATTGTTTATATAATTATATATAGATTTAATAATATTTGAGGTTGTTGTTTTAATGAATTATTTATTATGTAAAAAATTTGGGATCTAATAAAGTATTAAGAGATATTGATTTCTTTGAATGCCCTTAAATATGAATAACGAAAACAAGCTTTGCTTGTTGAAAATGAAGATGTTACTAAAATTAATGATTAAAAACATGAAAATACCGAAGAAAAGATTCTGGAATCAAAAATCGCGACCGTCTGGTCCAGTCAGCTCTTCAGTCTCGATTAGCGAACATTAACATTGATTAGTTGTAAAAGTGATTTGGTAATTGTTTGAACCTTATATGTTGATTGGAGATGGTTGATTATTCGATTAAAGTTGACTGAAATAGTCGTACTGCTCCCAATGGACCAGCCAAGTGGTTTTGTCCATTTGTTTTTACCATTCAGTATAATACACGTAATTATATATTTATTTTTATTCATTATCTTTTTTGTGGTTGTATCTTTTGTCATTAATATTACTTCATATTCTAACTCTCCTTCTTTAATTGGCCATTTAAAAGTTTGTTGTTACAGAAATAAACTATTTTATTTATAGTAAGAACGCCATCAAAATCCATCAAGAATAAATATATTTAAATTCTAACCCAAATAATCAAATTTTCAAACAACAACAATAATTTAATATTAAAAATTTTATTAAAATTTAACATTCAATTATCCAACTTTTATCATTTATTATTAAACATTTTACATAAAACTAAAATAGAAAGTTTACAAATTGGTTTAAAGACAATAAAAATTATTATTATTAATATGTGAATTAAAGTTGATCAAAATTAAATAATTTGTTTGTCGAAAGTAAAATCGTTGTTGGAATATTCGTATCTGTAGTGGAAGTTGTGAGGGATATTGGAATGATATTTGAATGATGTTGAGTGATTGTTGAATGAGTTTTATAGTATGTTTGAGACTGGTTGGTGTTTGAAGCATGACATCTCTCCCTAGACAATTGAAGTCAATTATTGTCGAATTTAAAAATTTATATTAC
>MQRK01226089.1:0-11485 GCA_001938485.1 Girardia tigrina
TATATATATATATATATATATATATATATATATAACTATATGCAATTTTTTCTTTATTAAAATATTTTTGTTTAACATATATTTTTGGTAACCAGAAAAAACTCACAGAAGAAAGCCCACATGGAAAATACTCACATTGAAAAAAGTCCACATAGAAAAAAGCCCAGATTTGTCATTTTAAATATATAATTTTTCATTTTTAAATGAAATTAATTTTATTTTAAATTTTGATTTCACTTTTGTTTTAAATTGACATTTTTTCATTCTAAATTGAGATTGTTCATTTTTCAATGATATATTGTTCCTTTTAAAATGAGATTTTCTAATTTCGATTTAAATTTCCAAATTTAGAATTAATATTTTTCATTTTAAATTGAGATTTTTTTAAATTCTAAATTAAGATGTTTTTTTATTAAATAAGTTATTTTTATGTAAAATTGATATTTTTCATTTTTAAATGTGATTTTGAATTTTGATTTGAGTTTCTTCATTATAAATTGATATTTTTCAATATTGTATAATTTTTTTAAAAATTTATCAATTAACAAAAAATAATTTAATTATTTTTGAAAATTTTTAAGAATTATCAAGTTTAATGTTCATATTAAAATATCTAAAATATGAGAGAAATTATCTGAAAAAATGATTAATATATAATAATTTTACTAAAAATGTTACTAAATGTACTAAAATCTTTAATATTTACATTTTTTTGTATAAAATATTTTTTTAAATTTCTAAACAATTTTCAATGGTGATATTAAGATTTGCAAATTTACAAAATGAATATAAATTTGAAATTCATGTAAATTTTTTAAAGCATTATATGAAAATTTATTTGAACCGTCAAAATTTCAATGACTATCAAAAATATTATAATTAAAATTATAATATTATTATAAAGTTTTATTTTTTCAATTTAATGATAAGTTAAGATTATTGAATTTAAATGAAGTTTTTTATTTTATTTAGATTTTGAAATTTGAATTGATTTTCATTTTAAATTGATTTTTTTACATTTTACATTGAGATTATTCATATTTATGAGATGTTTTTCATTTTAAAATTGATATTTTTTAATTGAGAATTTTTCATTTTGATTTCAGGTTTTTATTTATATTTTGGATTTTCAATTTGGATTTTTTATTTAAGTTTAATCGAAACTATTTGGATAATGACAAATTGAACAGCAAAGAAGTAACTGGACAGTTGGATCTAAATTATAAAGTGCGTTGCAAAATTTACAAACTCCATTGCTGATAGGGAAAAGCAAAAATATTGTTACAAAAGGCAACAATAAAAAAGCACTTTTTTCGAAGTCCCACCGCATAGTATAGTTGAAACCGCGGAACACCCCTGACGCCTCGCCCGTAAGTGCCAGTGGCAGCATCACCGACTTATCTTCTTTTAGCGTATCCGCGCACTCATGGAATCGCTCGATCCAGATTGAGGTGTCTTCACGGCCATCGTACACCGGTGCGATCCTTAGCGTCTTCATTCGGGTTAGAAGGCCGCGATAGCTTGAGATAACACTGAAAAGCAAGAATTCAACAAATCACCAAACTGTATTTTGAATTCTGATTTTAATTGATGATCTATCAATTAAAACAACTTTTATTTATCACAAAAAACTAAACGGATTACTTACTGTAATTACTATTTGAGAGAAACAAATAATAATTAGAATATATTTTTTTGACGAAATCGGATTTGTTATTTTTATAAACAGCTCTTTTGGGAGATCAAAAGTTTGAAAAAAATGATGATAAAAGATTTTTCATTTTATTGTAAAAAATATTTTCTTCATTTTGTTTCAAAAAATGGAAAATAATCAATATTCTCTAAATTCCAGTGTTAGATACAATGAAATAAATAAATAATCATAGCTCTGAATCAGATACCGAAAAGACAATACTTTTACGCGGATAGAAAACCAGAAAATCGTATTTTTGAATTTTTTGAAATTTATTAGATTTTTTATTTATTTTTAAAATTTATTTTACAAATTAAAAATGACATTAAAAAAATATAAATTATAAAAAATAATATAAAGATCTAATTGTCTTAGATATAATATTCTGAATCTTAAAATAATGACGGAAATTTGATTTTCTGATATTTAATTTTCTAAGACTTAATTATCTTTTACCGAAAAATATATGAGTCTACCCAAAAACATCGACATAAAAAATAGAAATAGAAACAAATGTTTTAATGATAATAAAAAATTTATATTAGAAAAACAATTTAAATTCTTGAAAATTTTTATAGTTGCTTATAAATACCATCATTCCCTTCCTTTTTATACTTGTTTTCATGTCATCTTGCCCCGTGTCCAGCCTCATTTTCAATTTTAACCCACTTCCCATGATGTGTTGGAGCTGAAATTTTCAGAGTGTTGTATTTTGCTATAACGTATCATTTTAACAAATCAAATAATCTCATTTTTTGGCAAAAGTCGTTTTACGATTATCTACAAATGTTTAGAGTTTTGTAATTTTAACCCACTTAACAAAAATTCAAAAGATGAAATAAAAATTAACAAAAACTTATATCACAATTTTTATCTCACCAATCGATAAAAATTGACAAATAGAAATCGTTTTTAGTGCACTCAATAGAAAGAATGTTCTTTTTTAATTTTTAAAAAAATGTGTTACATTATTTATAAGTTTACTTATATTTAAATCATTAATATGGAAGAAGTATGTTCAATAATTATTTCCTAAAACGGAAAGAATAAATTACATGTAAGAGGATATTTAATAAACATTTAATAAATGTATGCATATATTTGATTATGTCATTATTTGTCGATTTTATTTGTTGCCCATGTTTTGGCTCGTCAATATTTTGGCTTGTTGACATTTTGGCTGTCGATGTTTTCGGGTAGATCCATAATTTTACGGTGCAAGACAATTAAGTTTCAGAAAATTAAATATCAGAAATTCAAAAGTTTGTCGACCTCTGAATTATCATCAGTTATCAATGAATTATCAAAGAGTTTCAGAAATTCCGTTACAAAGAGGTTGAATTAAACATACATTTTTACACATGATAAACGAAAACTGGAATACTAGATATATCAAAAAGAAGCGCATGGTATCAGAGAATGTACGCATGGTATATCAATCATTTTCTATACATAAATATGTATGTTGATGTATCGAGTCATCGAGCATGTGTGTCGAGAATTCGTACTTTTTTCGAAGAAAATTTCAATTTAGCTCGTTCTGATTGGTTAACTAATCAGAGCCAGTTGTTGGTCCTTGATTGATTTTAATTTTTTTTAAATTAATAATTAATTAATTTTAAAAATAATTAATTTGTGATTGCGATTTTTTTGACAATTTCGAAGCATTTAAGATTATTTGAATTTGATAGTAGTTGAGTTCAATATTATTTTAAGGTTGTGTGAATAAAAATTCAGTTTAAAAAATTAAATGTAATTTCAATTCACAATTTTGGAAAAATATATCAAATGAGGGAATTTTTAAATTAATGACGACGATTTGTTTTTGACGAATTTTATTTTGAAATTTAAAACGAAAAATTCGAAAAACGATTTGAGCAAAACGAATTGGTGAGTTGTTACTGTTATTTGAAAATATGACAGTTGAAATATTTTGAGAAGGATTATTTTTCCACATTTTATTATTTAGAAAGAATTGTGAATATTCTTTTAAAAACGATTGATTTGTTAAATAAAATTTCGAATTTGTTTTTCAAAAACATTACTTTGGTGCTGAAATATTTTGACCGAAATAAATATGTTAAATATAAAATTCTTAGACATATTGGCCCATGACTATTGCGAGGAATATTTTTGAACGGTGTTTATTGTGTGTTGTTTGGTATGTTGTTTTAGGATTATGTTCCTCCCACCCAGATGGAAGATTGATGTTTTAAATATTTTAAAACGGTGGGTTGTTTAATCAATTATAAAAATTTATATAATCACTTTAAAATTAAACTAATATTTCATAAATAATATTTTAATAATATTTTCTTAAAATAAATAAAAATTATTTCAAAATTAAAGTATAAATTATTTTTCTAATAATTAAATTGTACAAATTTAAATTTGTTTGAATAATAAGACCTTAAAGAATATTATTAAAGATTATCAATCAAGAAGGATGACGAGCTACGCAAGCTTTACTGAGAATGGTTCTTGTTGCAATTCAAATTGTGATAGTAATAAATGTAAAGAAAACCCAATTAATGTTCTTAATAACTATGATATTTGCGCCAGTTCATAAAGGTGCCACATCGTATGTTTTATAAAAATTTGGTGATTGATACAATTCTGGTATCGAAGCATGATCTTGCTATGCACCCATGACTGCTGAAAAGAATGTCTAAAACGAAATCGACGAGATTGCAAAATTCAGCTGTCGAAGAAATTAGAGAAAAGATGTTGTTGGATTTAGAAATCAAATAAATTTCGTTAATGTTAGGTTTAAAATTAACTCTTTTTTTTCATTATTTATATTAGCTTACTCTCTCTATCTATACACATTTTTGAAGGCCTTTAACTCAATCAATTTTTGAAAAAAACTTTGCACACTTTCTTATTTTTGATGACAATTAACGGTCACATCAGTGTTCCTGAACAATATTAATTGAAAAAGATCTACTTATAAATTATAAGCAGTTTACGTTACGCAAACAAATAAATTGAAAAATAAATAGTCTAGTAAATCGATTTAAAGTTTAACTAGTAAAGCAAAACATTTTCTTATATCCATGCTTTATTCGGGCGAAACTCTGCTTGGTCAACAGATTTTTTTAGTTTTTTATTGTGTTTTTTTGAAAATATTTTTTTAATTAAAACTTTGTTGGCAAAGTTGAGTTCTGTCTGCATAAAGAATGGATATAAAAAATCTTTCTGATTTACTGGTTTAACTAGTTTTAGATTAAAAGCTTTAGAAATATCTTTAAAATAAAATAAAATTATTAGGAACACCAATTAATGCCAAAGATAAAGTAAATTGATGGGAACAATATATTTTTTTCAGAGGGGAACGAATTTTCAAATTATGATATTTTAGAATTAATAATTATTACAATTTTTAAATTACTTTTTTTCTTATTTATCATTTCTTATTTTTAATTTCTTATTTTCAATAAAATTTTTATTTAATTATTTTATCAATAAACTTTGAACAAAGTAAATAAAATTAAAATTATTTTCTACAATTTACTGTCAATTTATAATTAATTTTATTAATTAAAGTTTTCCTATAATAAAAAATTATTTCAAATTCAAAAATTTTAAATAAATTTAAATATTATTTTTTTATATAATTTCCATTTTAAAAATTGTTGTTTCATTTTATCTATTTATATTTTCCGAAATAATTTCAAAGTAAATTGAATTGTAAAGTATTTATTATATTTTATAAACACTTTATTCATATTAACTATTTTCAAATATTATTTTTTATACCATATTCTTTTTATTTTTATTTACAAAAGATTTTGAAACGAATTTCAATTAATTTTAAAATATTTAATTTTTGTACAAATAATTTTATTTTAAGCTTCAATTTTTAACTTATATAAATTTGAATAATGGAAAGAGGAAAAGATTTCTTAATTTAATTAAATTAACAATTGATTTTATTAATGGACGAAACCAATTAAACATCAAAAAATAACATATTTTAGAAGATTCTATTATGATCTTATTTTTTATTTATTATTTTCTTTAACTCGATTTCAATCGTTATCAAAATAAAAAGTAACATAAATTTAGTTAATTAATTTATTTTTTAAAAATCTGTTCTTTAACATTTGTAATGATCTCGAACTTTCTTCTTGTCAAGTTGGGTCACTTCCATATTAAAAGCGATTTTTCCACCATTTAGTCTCAAAATCGTGTCTTTTCCGTTGCAGGTAAATGCTTCTGAAGGATATTGCATTATGCTGTCAAAATCGTATGTGGTCGTCAATTTACATCCTTCGCACAAGAAGAAGTTTCCGCACACTGTTAAAACAATTTCAATGTTGATTTATATATAAAATAAAAATGCTTACATCCACTGTGAACATTCTCGAAGTTTATTTTCAAATACTTGTCTCTGTCTGGTCTCGTATGTTCATGCATAAACCCGAGTAAATGAGTGAATTCGTGTTTTACATTTCTTTTATTGATACATGGATCCGGGAGAGTAATTTGTAATCTATAGCCTTTGATATATCCCACATTTGCTGAACAACCGCCTCCTAACACAACATTAGCAAAGGTATCAGCGTTTGATTCCGTGAATTTGATACAATTTCCCAATTCTCCAGTATAAGTCTTCAAGAAGTCTCTAATTTGACCTTTATTCTTATCAGCTAAATGTTCCAAGATCAATTTATTTTAGTCGTCAAACAATATTACGATATGAAGGGTCGAATGAATATCGCACTTCATTGCCTGGCCATTGATTTCCAGTAGCGGCTTTGTACTAAAAAATAGAATTTATTAAAATAAATAACATAAAATAAAAATTATCATACTCCTTGAATCGAGAGAACATCATTTGCAGAGAGGATCATGTCACCGACGTTAAAATCAGAAACTTTTATACCCTGTTAATTAAAAGGTTTGTCACAAACTTTAGAGACAAATTTCCAAACCTTTTGGGTGCATCCGCATTGAGCACTACACAATTCTATCACGACTGATAGAATGAAGAAAGGTAACAATGTTTTCAAAATCATTTTTTAATGAAATAATCACATTTTAGATCGGTATTTATAGAATATTTTAGACCGGATGTCGCAAAAGGAAAGAGTGAATTTCCATTAGTGTGAGCAGTTCGAAAAACAATTTGGAATTTGTTCGGCCAGTTGATCAAATTTACATTATTTGTTTATGATTTACAAATGAATTTACTTTATTTTTAATGAATAAATATACGTTTTATAATCGTTTTCTGCTTTTATTATTAGTTATTTTACAGACTTCAGTTGAACGACAAGAATCACCCACTTTTTGTAACCATAAATTTGTTTTTTGTTACAGATAAAAATTTTAATAGATAATTCTATCTGAATATTAAAAAAATGATATATTTACACAAGAATTAAAATAAAAACGAGATTTATGGATAAATTAATATAAAAAAAGTTTATTTGCCTATAAAAACGCATTAAATAATAAAAATTAAAATATGAAAATTCAGATTTATGTGCTATGGAAATATTTTTTTAAAATTATTTAATTTTTATAAAAATATTCATTTTTAATTTTTGAAAAATCCAATTAAACATTGTCTAAATCTTTTAAGTTCTTGATTTTTGTCTTTTCATAAGATTGGGAAGCGATAAAATTATTTGTATCCAGAAAACGATTTATCAAGTAACCACACTTTGGAAAAAATAAACGTAGTAATACCTTGCTAATCCGGCATGGTAGGTGATTTTAAAATACCAGAATATACAGTTTACCAGAATAGAGAGAGTCAGAACAAATACTGCGATTGAAAATTGGGAATTTTCGGATCTGCCGGATTAAAGAGGGACGAATTAGACAGGTTCAACTGTATATTTTAATAAATAATTGTTAAAAACGAAAAAGAAATAAATGTGAAATTAAATTAAGATATAAATATTTATTAAGGAAATCTATTTTTTATAAAAATTTTGATTTGTATGATCACGAGCTGTCTGAGCAATGTTCATTCTCAAATTAATTTTAGAATGTTGGGAGAAATTTAATGGTAACAATTTGTGGGAACTATGCAAAGGGTAATTTTTTGAGGATGCCTTCCTATTAGCAGGTAAAGGGTGCGGTGATGTTTTTCCCATTACTGTTAAGGGGGTCTGCATTTACTATTTATATGAATCTTTCGAAAGAACAACAACTAAGTGTATTCATTGTCTTTCAGGTTTTAAGCAACACTTACGATGTGAAACCCCACGAAGCTTTTCGTAAATTAAAGGAAATTTAAGCATCGAGTTTTGACGCAATTGACGAAAATGTGGCAGAAGTCTATCTATTAGTGAAGGAAATTTAAAATTTGGAGAATACCGCATTTTTAGCCGGTCTGCAAGTAGAAATCACTCTGGAAATTGAAAGAAGAGGCTTTGAAAGATTGTCTGAGATAGTGAAAATCAGTCGGACTTACATAAACATTAAAAAACACAAATGGAATGTCCATGGAGATTCTTTGTGATCATTAAGAGGGAAGTGTATTAGGAGAATGTCTCAGAATGTGTACTGACAACTCTAGTTCATATAAAAAACCGCAAAATTTCACAGAGAAGATTTGAATCCGTTAACGGGAATATTATTTGGAAAAGAGTAAATCAAATAAGCGTCAACGATTTACCAAAGGCAATATAATGTCGGCAGCTTTACTCTTCATGTGAACAATTAACAGCAATCTATCCAGTCGCCACATGTTGTATACATTAAAAAAAATTAATTAATTAAAAAAATCTAAAAAACAAAGAATTTTTTAACGGATTAAAGAAAAAAAAACGAAACAAAAATTTTCAATTGTACAAAGATCTGTTGTCAAAAATCCTTTTTTTCGAATAAAACTTTCAACTGCTCAAGATTTCTTTTTTATTCGTCGATTTTCATGTCAATAAAATCGTCTAACCGATTTACGGATAATTCGGAGCGGTCGACCCGGCGACCAGTTAAATCGATTGCCACATTGATTGTAATTACAACCGGTATGAAACAGGTTGAACGTATTTACATAACGTTTGATCTGTTCCGCTATTTAGGTCCCGTCACTGACAAATAAATGCACAACACCAAATTGAGTGTCAAATGTGTAAACACCTCAAAACGAATGACTAAAGGCGATTGGGACACGAAAATCGATGAATTCAAAGTCAGAAAAGGGATTTTGGTTTTTCAAAGAATCATAGTATTGATTTATGGTGCATAGGTAAATGCATAGTTTGCATTCTAGTATAATGTAAGTTCTATAGCCGTAAGAGTCTTATTGTAAGTCGTCGGTGTAAGAGAGTGTTGATGTTGTTTTTTTAATTTTCGGAAATAGGAATTTTGGTTTTTTAAAAATTTCGAATTATAATCGAAATTAAAAAAAATAATGGAAAATAGAATTTAAAAAAATAAAAAAAATGAAAATTTGTTTAAATAAAAAATTTGACCTGTTGTAGTTTTGAATAAATTTTGCAAGTCTTAATTTTTTTTATTTAGAATGGAAGATAATTCCCAACCTAACACGGTGGCAGCGCTAGCGGATTCCTTCACGAACCGACTGATTCCCGACATGTTCCAGATCGGAGAAGACCCAGAGAAATTTATTTCTCATTGCAGAAGATATTTTGAATCAGCGGAAATTAATCAAAAGAAATGGCAAACATGTATTTACTCCATGATACATGAAGATCTCTTGGAAGCATATGAGAAAACAGCTGGTAAAGCTGATAATTTTGAGGAATAGAATAGCGTTTGAGAAGTTGAGAGCAGCCGCGATGGATAGGGAAAAACTGTTGAGTTATCGCAAAGGTGCTCATAACGCACACACTTTTTTCAAAAAAGTAGACCGACTGGTAAAAAATGCGTCGTCACATAGACTCGATGAAAAAGAGCTAAAAGCTCAAATGTTAATTCATTGTATTGATGATGAAGATGTTGTTCGTGAAATCAAATTACGGAAATTAAAGAGTGTCAAGGAAATATCTGAATTCATTGCACTCATAGACGAAATAAACCACGAAAAGAAGAGCAGGGTCAATGCTGTCCGAAGTTATCAAGATGTTGTTCAAAACAGCAGAGCGCCTGAGGTCACTACAAAATGGGTAAATCAGACTCAGCCGAGAAAACAGCTTTCAAAGGTGAAACCAACCGAGTCCAAATGCTATACTTGTCATCAACCAGGACATTTCAGCAGGAATTATACACAAAGAAGACCTATGCAAAGTTGGAATTGTCAAGAGACTGGGTACATCAGTCGAAACTGTCCTAACAGACAGCCACTGATTTGTTTCTTGTGCGGAAAAAAGAAACAAGGGCGAACTCAATGTCCAGAGATACACTGTGAAAAATCTGGCTGGAATGGACATCTAGCAGCGACATGTTTAGTGAACTTAGCAAGCAGTATAATGGTTACGACAATGAAGGATCAAGAATGCAGAACAATGATCGGAATTTTAAAATCAATACAATGAACGAGGATGAAGAGAGCACATTCGATGATAATGAAGAAAAAAACAATAAGCCGTACTCAAACGACTATGCTCCGCCAATTGGGGAGTAGGTGGGATTGTATAAATAAAATTACTAAAATTATAGTAGTCAACTCTATTTTTCGAGTTAGACCACGCGAACTCACGGTTTTTAATACTTTGTTAGATTGATTTTTCCTATGATATTGTTTCATCAATAATCCGCATCACCTCATTATATCGGGCAATAATTATTAGATGCTCTTGGAACATCCTCAGAATTACTATTAAGAGTTACTTCAGACATCCAAATTTTATTATTATCACACTGCAAAAAAATGTTTAAATCTAATATTTAAGCAAACTTATTTTTTTGAGAAACAATTTGTTTTATAAATATTAAACCGATATAAATAAAAATACTAATAATATTAATATTTGATTTTATTTCAATTTTATAAATCAATTTTCAATTACGATAAAATGTTAAAATATTTAATCGTTTCGTTTAATTTAATTAATTTTTAAAATCTTTAAACATTTAAAATTTATACATTTAAATTTGTACCTTATATTTTAGACTACTTCAAAAAATCTTATTCTTAACAGTTTAATAAGATCTTATTAATTTAAAAAATTTTTTTTTCAAACATTACATATTTAAATATGTCTAAATTTTAATTTGTACAAATTTAATTTAACTTTATTTCAAAAATTTTTCAAACATTTGTTTTAATTTTTAGCAATAATTATCGGACTATTTCTTTTTCAGAGACTCAAGACATGTATCAGTGTCTCATTACCTTTGTGGTACTCTCAGCAGAGTGTTTCATTGAGTGGTTTCCTCGGTGTGTTAGTTGGGAGACTTTTTGTTCTGGCATAGTTCAGAAATTACCATTTACTGTACATATGGCACCAACAATATCTTTGTTGTCTGCAATCGCAACTGCAGATATTCCAGCATTCGTTTGTTTGATTCACTTTGTGAATTTTAGTTTTGCATACAAACGACGGGATTAGGAGGAAATTGAGTGTATGAGAGTTTTAGAAATAAACACCGACTCCATAATGGTGTTGATATTTAAACAGATTCCAAGTTCGTTCGTGGTGAATCTTGCACGCAACCAAATAGAATCAAGATATTGTATATGTCACAATTAACACATGACTCTCTCACAAACGGATGTTCATTGACTAAATACCTTGTGTTCCGATAAATCGCCTCATTCATTGACTACATTTTTCTCATATACTATTTATTACCTTTCATAAACGCCTTATATATATATATATATATATATATATATATATATATATATATATATATATATATATATAT
>MQRK01226089.1:11535-28877 GCA_001938485.1 Girardia tigrina
ATATATATATATATATATATTTGAACAGTTATGCACATTTATAATTAATGCAATGTGTGTTACTCTGTAATCCGATTTTTTTCAAATGGAACGTGCAAATAATCATCCATTATTTTGTGAGGAATCCTGACGTGATGCATAAAAATTAACTGTATTTTCAAATTCAGCATCCAAAAATTTACCCATAATGCATGTTATAGTAGACACATCAGAAACAAAATTTCAAATTTGTACCAAAGTGTTATGAAAATCTTATTCAGCTAAATGAAAATTAACTAACTCTTCATACTCCAATTCATTTTTTCGAAAACTGTTCTTATTATTCAAGATTGTTGATTACTTTATTCTAAAACACTGAAGATTTAATGATAATATCTGTCTCTATTTCTGATATATTTCCTAACAAATATATAATCTATTGTAACATATTTAACACAAAATGTTGTTTTAAACAATTTTATCATATATCAATAAGAATAAAACGAGTGTCATTTATTTCTAAATTGAAGAAATCAAAATACACAAAAAATTACAGCAGGTTTCAGGACTAAATATTCATTACATAAATCTTTGTCAACAATTCAGAAAAAAATATTTTAAAAAATCCCATTAGATTTCCTATAGCGTTCGTAAATTAAAGGAAATAGTTTTTCCAAAAACTGACATCCGGTTTGAGTACCATATTTAATGTGCTTCTATTCCTATTTGCTTTTGTAAAATATGCTTTTGAAAGCCTTAATTTCTTTTTGTATTATATGTGTTGTGGTTGATTTGACTAATGGAGATTGTGGATGCTCAAAAAAGGTTTATTATAAGATATTCAAAAAACTTTACAGTTATCATATTCGTTACAGAGAACCAAAATAAGTGATTTTACTGTTGGTGATATGATTCTTTCTGCAGAAGACGTCCTAACGATTAATGGAGTACATTTTATATTCATAATATCATGACCACCCTTAATATTATATATATATATATATATATATATATATATATATATATACATAGATAAAATAAGATTACACTTTATATAAACAAGGACAGGTCAAGTATGGATTAAAGGAAGAAAACATTAAAGTCTGCAAACAAATAATCAAAATATCATATTCTGAAGGATTTAAATCATTTTAGAGTATTTGAAAGAATATAGGTGGTGTCAAAGTGGTTTCAATGACACCCGAAGTTCAAAGCTTCCTCTAAAATAAATCAAAAACTATTTTTGGATTGCAAGCTAATCTGATTTATAAATTTAATTGCTACAAGAGCAAAAACCCGTACATTAGAGAGACAAATCGTCTTCACAAAACATGCATTAGTGAGGAATCAAGTCGATCGAATAAGGTTCGTGGTCATTGGCTACATTGTAAAAATAGAATCCCTCCTGTTTCAAAGAATGTGTTTCCCGTTTTACCGAAGGGCTTTCATTAACAATTATGAGAGACAGTTCTGTGAATAATTATTACTAAAACACTACAACCAATTATTAAACATTCAAAATGGACAAAGTAAAGCCGTTTTAAATCTTTAAATTTTCAATTAAATTTAAAAACATTTTGCCATTTATATCCAATAATATATTGAAAAATAAAAATATAATAATATATATTTATTCTTTTATCTTTTAGTACAAAGCAGCTCAAGGATCTCAATGGCCGAATAATGAACTTCATTATGCGTTTGACCCTTCATATCGTATTTATGATTGATTTAACATATATATTTTTATTTTATAAAAAGCTGAGGGTGATAAGCCAAAAGTTAGAGAATTTTTGAATGTCTATGAGAACGAGCTTGGAAACTGTCTGAAATTTAAAGAAGATAAAACCGACATTTTTGCAACGGTTGTTGTGGGAAACACTTGCTCGGCAAATGTTGGATATAATAAACTTCTTCCACTTCGAATTTCACTTCCTAAACCATGTGTTAATAAAAGAAATGTTAAGCATGAATTTACTCATATGCTTGGATTCATGCATGAACATACGAGACCGGACCGAGATAAATTTCTTTTGCTCAACTTTCACAATGTTGATACTAAATGTGTGAATTTATTTTTCATGTCTTTATTATTAATAGATTTTACTTATAGTGTGTCACAATTTTTTCTTATGTGAAGGATGTAAAACGACCACTGATTATGACTATGGAAGTATTATGCAGTATCCTTCGGAAGCATTTTCTTGCAATGGAAGAGACACATTACTGAAAAAGAATGGTGATAATATTCCCTTTAACTGGGAAGTGACTCCATCTGATTCTAAAAAAGTCCGAGATCATTACGGATGTAAATGAGACACAAATTTTCATTAATATTTATTTGGAATAAAAAATGCATTACTAAAATTATTTTTAATTTGAAAAGAACATACATATTTTTTGATAATAAAAAAATTTTAATTTAATAAATTATTAGATTGGTATTATTAATATTATTATTATTATTATTAATAGTAGTAGTAGTAATATTATTATTATTATTATTAATGTTATTAATATTATTATTATTAATATTATTATTATTATTATTGTTATTATCATTATTATTATTGTTATTATTGTTATTATTATTTTTATTATTATTATTATTATTCGAAGTAGTAGTTAATATTGCTTTTATTGTGTATTTGTTTGAATCAAAGAAAAATTAACACAAATTGATTTATAAATTTTGGATGATTTATTCCAAATATTTAAAGTTTGTCGTTTTCAAAACGAAATAAAAAATAAAATTAATACAAGATATAATTTAACTGACGAATTTTTTGCTAGTTGATTAAATGAAAAGAATTTAGTTAAACATAAATTAAATATTATCCCAAATAACGGAAGCTACAACGCGAATTCACTTAATTTTGACGATCAAGACCATTTACCCCTGTAATTTATTTGTAAAGCTGATTACATTTATTTCACATAATAATGAATATGAAAATATATTGTTAATAATTGAGACAAATTCATCTTCTTCTTCAACATTTATTTACCCAAGCGAAGTTTATTTAATCATCGGCCTCTCTCTAACCTACTTCCTTATGTCAAAGATTCATAACTCAAGATTTTTATTTATCGGTTAAATTTTTCTCGTTCATTAATAGAATTTAATTAATAATTGTTTATTTTTTTATTTTGAAAGTTCAAGTAAATTCGAAAATCACTCTGTTGATTTTCTATACTTGATAGTTCACGATTCATCTTTTGCTATCAAAATAGGCTTCAAAATCCTTGTCAACAATCTTTGGAAATATTTCCATCCAACGTGAACCAATTTCATCTATCCAATTCTCCATGATAGCACGCTCCTTAATACTAACGTGATATTAGTTCCTCGTTAGAAGTAATCTTTGCTCAGGTCAAAAGCCACAGTCGGGCTACTTATCAACAACCAAACAACGTAGGGCTATCACAGCTTCTCTAACGTTTATACATATCGTTCACACTTCAGTAAATTCAACAGAGTCTGCACTTAACTATGTTTACTGTGTCTAACTTGCATGACAACATTACGGAACACTATCGAAAGGCTACAACAAAAGTCCTATAAGGTCCGCGCACATACTTAATTACCCTCGGCAATCATTCCAGGTCACTGTGCATTCCAAAACGAAAAAAGAACTGCACAAATCTAGTTTACCATTCTTCTCATTTTCGTTGCCTCGAGTATTGTTGTAGTGATTGCCAAGCTACATGCATCATGTCACCACAGACAAATCAGGCTCGTTTAGGTGCCTCACCGAACCTATATTATTACACCAGAAAAACTATTTCCTGTCGTGAAAAACTAGAAATTATATTTTCTGTCTCTGAAACACCAAGTTTAAATCTTTGGGACAGAGCATGAGGCCGGTTCGACCTCCCATCAAACTTTCTTGAGTAAGAAAGAGTAGAGCGATATTCATATACAACAGTTTCCGTGCTAATTTTCTTTTCATTCTTTGAAGATTGTAAAATAAAAATAATTGAATTCCTAATTATTTATAATTTTTTCGGTTATATCTTTGTCAGGAGAAATTTTATAAAATATAACAATGTAAAAAGTTTTAACATGAAATATAAATATCTGCTTTAAGATTTTTGAAAAATAAAAATTTATTCAAAACAATTCATATCGGTAACGCAAATTTTACTAACGTGACAATTGGTAAGGGTAAATGTTCGAAGGGAATGCTTTTCTTTTCTTCTTTGATTAATGTATTTTTATTAATGCTTTTATTTATTTTTCAAAAATATTGATTTACGGTTGTTAAATTTCTACCAATCGTTGAAATCTCGTCATCAAACTGTAAATCTATCACATCGTAGGGGAAATCAAATGGAAATTGTGAATATAAATCTACTCAGTGCAAACGCTTGATCAATAATCATTCAGATTTATTTCTATTAAAAAAAATTGACAAGTACTCAAAGTAAATTAGTATTATAGGCTAACTCAAATAGTCAAGTAAACTGCTTTCAGTATTACGATTGACGACTATATTGTGGATACCAGCAGCATAATCACGATATTTACGTTTTCCCAGAGGTATAGGTAGGTCACTGAGACACTGTTCAATTTTAAATTGTTTACTTGATTGTTCTGTTGTAAGGTAGTTTACAAATTTCCCAATGGTAATATGCACCAACAACTCCCAAAAAAAACTTCTATGTCTTCTCTCAAATGAGTTATTTGTTTTGGATAGACGTCTCTGATGGATTCGTAACAATTTCAAATGGTGTATTCAAAACGTGGAGGTCTACGCTGGTTTCGATGCATTGGAATACCTATCGAGTTATCCTCAAAATAATAAGTCACAGGTTGGACTTTACCAGATATGATATTGGTGTCACATAACTGTTTAAATGCTGCCACCAGTTTTCCACGTGAAACAGATGCTAATGCTGTTATCATTCTCCTTTTAAATTAAAATCTACATCAGCTTCACACCTCTGCTGCAAATACTTCTATAAACACACAGGGTAAAATGAAATAAACATCCTGTGATTGCAACGCCAAGGAAAGGATCCTTGATAAAATTAATAGTAGCGGTTTCAAAATCAATCATAATTTGCCTAAGACCCTGGCCATTCTAAAACTGTTTTGTTTCATGAAATATTCGATCTTATGACTTGCAAGTTTTGTTTGGAAGTAAAGCATATATAGCGGGAATAGAGTTCATACATATAATACATGGTAGATAGTTGTTCAAACAATGATTTGACTGTCTTGAAAGTACCATCAAGTACCAATGACGCGACTTGGACAGGAGCTGTAAGTTACGCTCTGTTGAAAATATAATTAACCTTAGTTTGCATAGATAAGTCGACCCTAAGCATAAGCTGAACTGTAAAAAACTAATTTTAGTATATTATATCATTTGGATATAAACGTAATTTTCGTCATTTGTTTTGATTCAAATGTCTTCAGCAAGCTGTCGTCCAATTGGCAAAGGTTTAGGGATAAAATGGGTACATACTTTGACGATTGGCATAATATTTGTATTTGTAAACTTTGACTTTAGTTATACAAATTTCATATTTGACGACCTAATAGTGATATAAATTAATTTTGAAAGGAAATGAAAATAACGTTCAAGAGAAATAAGTACAAATACTTTTCATTAATAATTTTGTTAGATAAACATTACCTCTACTTGTTGGTGTCCTAAAAGCTTGTCTTACTTCCACACCTGAAAATATGCATAATAATTAACATAATTACGGAAAATATATTTTCCTATCAAACATGATCTTATTGCAGGATTATAGTGGAAACACAAATTCCGCAATAAATTATGACAAAAATAATTATTTACAAATTAAATATTAAATTTCATCATAGAATAAAAGTTATATTATCATTCAACTTTGGACAATGAGAAGTAAGAAGATTTGATGTTAAAGCGGTTCAAATGGCACAGAAGATCAAATGATGTCGAAATATTTTCAATAATCTTTGAGTTTGCAATATAACATTTTATTTATTGAAATTTCCGCTTTATTTAATAATCATTTTAAATATATTAATAAAATAATTAAATTGTTTGAATTACATTAAAAAAACGAATATTATATTTTCATTTACTTCAAGAAACATTTGCAATAATGAATGAAGATAAGTTTGTAGAAAACAATGAAAAGTTTTTCAATTATTTTGAAAGTTCTTTTGATAAAGAAATGAGAACTCCTCAACTTTTACGATGTGGAATCGAAAATGCTCTTCGATCGACTCTCGCTACTAGCTTAACATTTATGAAACCGTTTCTCGTTTATCTTCATGATTGTTCCACCGAGGGTCACGAAATATTCTTCATGCAAAATATTTGTAACGATATTATTTGTGATTATCTATTGAATGAAAATTGGCCAATATGGCCGGTTGATGTTTCTGATAAGACTGAAAGATCGGATCTCATCCATATGTAAGGAACTAGATCTGGACTTAGTATTTCATATAACATTCGCGAATTTCCAATGTTGTTGATGTTCACAAGAGAAGGTTATGATAAATGGAACTGTATTTATATGTATAGTAAAGATCCGATGACAATCGTGAGTCAATTGGTGAACGAAGGAGGTAATTTTAAAGTGGAAATCGATATGAGAGTGATGATGAAAAAAAGTATGGAAGATAAAAGAAAATTTGAACAAATGAAAAAGAAAGAAAAACATGAGAAGAAACTTGCATTTCTACAAAAACAATTAGAAGAACAGCAAATAGAAAACGAAAAAGAAGAAATAAAATTAAATCGAGAAAAACAAATCAACTTTGCCAAGAGTCAACTTAAAGATATCGAATCTTCTCCAAACAATTTTGTGATTAGATTTCGTTTACCGAAAGGAGAAACTGTTAATAGAGAGTTTAGTGAATCACAAACAGTAAATGATGTTTTGTATTTTGTGGAGTCGTTAGAATATTTGCGATCGGAAGTAAAAGTAATGTTTTCATTTTCCTCTAAGAACATCTGTGAAGAAGATGTGACGAAGAATCTGAAAGAAGCGGGATTCAGCAAAAAAGAAACGGTTATTGTTCAAATGGAACAATAACTAATAATTTAATGTGTTTAAATATATGTTTATGTATATTTAGTTTTAATTTATTATTTTAATTTAGATTTAGTTTATATTTTTTATTTAGCACAGTAATATGTAAGAGTTTCCGGATATATTTAATAATTGTTGCAATAAATTTAACAACTTTTTTGATTTTTTTCGGTGAAAGTCATTTTGATGAAAAAAATAATCGATGAAAGTAATATGTGCCAAAAAATGATTAAAGTACTTAACGTTTTTTAATTTAAATTTTGAAAATTTCATTTTACATAAAATATTGATAAAGTGTAAAAAATAGTTATAATAAAATTAATTAGAGTTTTTAATTCAAAAATTCCAATTTATTTGATTTTTATCATTTTGCAATTATTATTTTATTTTGGATTCATTTTTCATCGACTGTGTAAAAATCTCTTCGGGCCGGACCTGATTTTTCTTGATTAAAAACGGAGCTGCGATCATCTTTAAACTCTCTGACTAAATATTTAAAAATTTTCTGAGTTTGAGAGTTATGTAGATAAGTTGACTGCAATCGAAGAACTTGATAAAGCTGCCATATTCGACGTCTGAACACCGACGAAAATTCAAAATAATGCGTTTGATAAAATAAAACAATTTCTGAAATTAAAACATATATTGGTTTATTAAATCACACAAGAAAACTAAAATTTTCTGTAAATTTTTTGCCTTAGATCGGAAACTTACTGAATGTTCGATTTGTTAAGTAAAATTTCTGATACTCATAACTTTGGCCCATAAGTTGACATCTGATCAATTTTTGGTTTTAAAGATACATTTTTTCAAATTCAATAAAACGAATCTGAGCTTTATAGTTAGTTTCATAACTAAGATAAGTCAAGTTTATAGTTAGTTGACCTTTTTTGAGGGAACATTCCTTCGTTATTAAATAAACTCATATTGCAAGTTTATTTATTTAGTATTGAGAGTACAAACGATAGCAGATTACATCTAGCTTGATAATTCTCGTACTGGGCACAATGCCATTGTAAAAAGTTTCATAAATCATATATCCATATCCCAAATAAATATATATTTCATAAACAAATCAAAATAATAGTAATTGTATATATATTTGGTAATGCAAGAGCGGACGCAGCTTTTTTGTGGCTGCGGCGGAGAGCGATCGTTAATAATTAAATGTGTTTAAATAAATATTTTAATGTTATCGTAAATTGTTGTTGTTGGGTTCTTAATCGAGATTAAGATTCATTAACACCAAAATTTTATTTCTAACACAAATAACAATTATTCAAACAATTTTCCGTCGAGGAACTTTTCTTTCGTTTTCTTTTTGACTAGATTTTTATATACAAATATGGAATATACTGAGAAGCTATTTGAAATTGAAATCTTTTTATTCTCTTTATTTTGAAAATTTACATTCCACTATTTTATGCAATTTAATTTAAATTAAAACCAACATAATTTATTGTAGTCATATTTTTACTAAATTAACAAAAAATATTTTTTATTACTTTAGAATTAGTTTAATGTTAAATTTTTCTATGTGATAACGTTTTTAATTAATAAAAGATTTTAACGTTTTATTTATTATATATTTTTCAATTTAAAAGGATTTTATTACCTACAATTATTTAAATACAAAAATATACATCCTTTTTACTGCCAACATGGCACAGCATCTTGTGAACGTCTTCCATGAATTCTGTCCTTGCGGTTCTCGGAATCCAATATTTGTTATCCATTGTCTCATAATATTGTCTTTCGGTATCCATTTCTTTGTTCTTTCCATTCTAATATCTTCTCTGATTTGATTTATTTCGTCATAATCTTTCTGCCTTATGAACTCTTTTGATTCTTCGTCTAAAGCCAAGATTCGTGTTTTAATCTTTCCTTTCTTAGCTTCTACGTGCTCTGTTTGACACTGATTACATAACTCACAAGAATTTCTCGACATTGCATCTGCATTTGAGTGTTTTCCACCTTTCAGATATTCAATTCTCATATCGTGATTACTAAGAAAATTTATCCACGTCTGAAATTGCGGTGTGATTGGGTTTTTCGTGTTCAGAATAAAGATAATAGCTTTATGATCCGTTCTTAGCAAAAATCTTTTACCGTATAAAAAGTGTTAAAAATCTTATGTAAAATAATAAATTGCAAGCAGCTCTTTCCTTGCAACACAATATTCAAGCTCGTGTTTGTTCATTTTATGTGATCCATACGCGATCACTCTCTCTCTATCATACGTGTTCTTCTGTGATAATACTGTACCGATTATATCGAAACTTGCATCTGTATCCAGTATAAACTCCTCAAAATCAGGATACGCCAGTATCGGTGTGTTAATCATTTTTCTTTAAATTTTCGAAAAGCTTCCTCGCATTCTTCAGTCCATATTATCTTCTTGTCTTTAATCTTATCATACAAACCCTCCAATACTTTTCCGTATTTTGTGTAATCTTTTATAAATTTTTTTAGTCATTTGTCAAACCCAAGAAACTTCTCAAATGTGTTAAAAATCAAAATACATGATGGGTCTAAATTTTTTAATGACCTCAATCTTTGTTTGATCAGTTTCTATACAATTTTTACTGACAATATTTCATAAAAACTTTGTTCTTTCTGTTAAATATTGGCACTTTTCTGGGTTAATTCTTAAGCCTTCTGCTTTTATTTTTTTCCAATACACGTTTTATTCGTTGCATATGCTCTTCTTTGTTATTTGCAAAAATCAAAATTTCGTCCAAATATACTACCACCTCTTTCCAATTCAAGTTTCCTAGACTTTTGACCATTAGGTCTTGGAAAGTTGCTGGAGCTGCTGCTATCCTGAAAGGCATTTTTTTGAAACAAATACTATACGTTTTTTGTTGAGAATGCTCTTTTAATCTTTGATTCTTTTTCCAACTCGACTTGGTAGTACGCGTTTCCAAGAACAATTATACTAAAATATTGCGCACCATTCAGTGTTTTCAGTGTTTTTTTTCAGTATATTATCTACATTTGGCTTAGGATACACTGGTCTGACGGTAATTCTATTCAACTGTCGAAAGTCTTCACACACTTGAATATGGAGTTTTTCCTTCTTCCACACACATACTAATTGGAAATTTCATGGTGATATACACTTTCAATTATATCATTTTCGTAAAAATTTGTCAAATTTGTCCTCAAAGTGTTTTGGTTGGCAATAAGGTTTTACTAGTATTGGGTCCCCGTGTGTTTCTATTCTGTGTTTTGTCAATGATATTTTCCCTATATAGCACTTATGAGCCATGAATACTGGTTTATAATCTGTTAGTATCTTCATTAATTGCCCGTCAATTTGATTGTTAAATATTTCCATTAGTCTTGTTAGTCTGTTTACATCTGTTTGGTTGTCTCTAATCACCAATATTTTCCACCTATCTGTCTTTTCAGTTTTATTCCGAGTTTATCCAAGAAATCTATACCTGTGATCATTTCGAGGTCTAGTTCTTTGACCACATAAAACTCTGTTAATTTCTTTGTTCCCTCAATAGCCACATTCAATTGCATGATTCTAAAATTAATCAGTTCTGAATCATTTGCGCAATGGATATGTTTTTTCGTTTCTCTAATTTTAATATCTTTCATATTTTAATTATCTCCGCTTTAATTACATTTATTCTGGCTCCGGTGTTCAAAAGGCAATGAACTTTTCTATCTATCACGAAAAAATCTACACTTTGACGTCATTTTAATTCTTTATTATTTATCTTAAATTTTGATCTTCAATATTTCCGTTGTACCATTTAGTTTCTTATCATCTTTAGTTTTCAAACTATTACACTGTTCTCGATTTCCAATATATTAACATTCAAGTTCCCAAATCTCTCGAGGAATATTTTCATACGTAAAATCAAATATACAATCACACACACACATTTACATTGGTTTCTTTATGAAGCACACTAATCACCTCGCCTTGTGATCGTGCGTCTTCGTTTCCCTGTTCGTCTCCAAATCTTCTTTTACCTCTAGTATAATCTCGTGCTGTATTCTCTTCTCTTCTATCAGACATTTCCGATCTCCTATCCATTTCATCATCCCTGTCGTCTAACTCCGCCAAATGTTGTTTCTTATTCATATATGCCGGTCGTTCTCTATATCTTTGATTAGAATAATCTCTCCTGTCATTCCAATGATTTCTATTATTGTCCCATTTCCGTTGGTCACGTTCTTTAAACCTATTTGGGTTTTCAGAACATTGTGTTCGTAGGAGTCCTCTTCTTTGACAGTGGCTACACTTAACGTTCGGACATTCTCGTCTAACATGACCTTCCTCATGGTAAGCCCAACGAATTATTTTTCTGACTTTTTAATTCTGTCTCTTTACTTCTTCGTTCCGTGGTTTAGGTGTTCTTCTTTTTTTCTCCACAGTTTTCCAATCATTTCCTTTTCTTGTATTATATGCTGCAAACGGTGACTTTCTTTTCTTTTTCCCGTATTTATACATCTTCATTTGTATTTTTTCGATCTACTCTGCCTTATTACACCTCTAATCGCTATCTCTTGATCGACGTTATCATTCTCAATCATATAGGCATAGACCAAGTTTGATAGTTCTTTTTTACCAAACTTTTTCTCCACTAGTGTTTTGAGTATTTCATCTGCTTTGCAGAACGCGATTGACGGGTCAAAGAACCCTACTCTTAACTTTGTGTGCTCTTTCATCAAATCTAAGATAGATTTTGCTTTTGAAAATGCAAATTTTGAAAATGCAATGCTTTCGAAATTACTGCGGGTGTTTTCTCGTATCTCAAAATCGCATCTGGAGTCAAATAGGGTTACTTGTTTGAAGAGTTCTTAAACTGTAGAACATAAGTCAATATTCTGGATATTTGTGAAACGTGAGTTTGTGGATTTGTGGAAAACATGCTCAGTAAATATGGCCAAATCAATATGGTCTTACAAAACGGATCCGGATAATATTAGATGGATGTGGGTTGGTGTAGCAGACAGAAATAATTACTTGGCAAGTTTTGGAATTTGATGACAGCTAGGTTGTAGAGAATTCAATTCTGAGATTTCTCAATGAATTTTGGGACTGAGAGATTACTCAATATTTGAGCTCGTTAATATTTGGTAAATGAATTGTATTGTGCTGAGGTATAATGATTAAAAATCAAATTTGAGGTTAAGCAAGGTTTGATGATTGTGGAATTTTTGATGAATTCTAACACCATTGAGAAGAACAAATATTGTTTTTGATAAAATTTATTTGAATGCAAATAAGAAACCTAATTGGCTTTCTATTTGAGTATACTGATCATCTCTCTTTGTTATAGCACATCTTCGTTTTTTATCATCTCTGAATTTTATATGACTTCCGGGATATTCTGTCTTGTGAAATCATCTCTTCTATATGTTCCTTCACAAAAATTAATTTCTAGAGTTTTCTATTCGGTAAAATTCATTATCTAGTTCTTCACGTTCTACTACTTGGTATTTCCTATTCGAGTATGTTTGCCGTTCTCTTTACCTTTGCTGCAAATATTTTTGCACATTTGTCCATCAATTCCTTCAATCATCTCTCTTCCATTAATCAAGTTCATTAAAACTATTTGAACTTACATAATTGTCCTCTTCTCTAACAATCATTATACTTCACCTTTGGACAATCTCTTCTGGCAATCTTTCTTCATGACATGTCCAATAGGTACTTTTTTAAACTTACAACTTGCTTCTTGTACCTTTCTCTATGAAGTTTTTGAATCGTACTCTTGGTGTTCTTTTATTTGATATTGGTTTCCATACATTTTATCTTTTTATGTAATATTCTGCCACCGTTTCATTTCTTTTTTTATCATAATCGGACATCCTCATTTGTATAATTTCGAATTCTACAGATTTCGGGAAACCTCCGATGACTATTTCTTTCTGCATATTCTCATCCTTTATTAGGTTTATTGGGTTCTTGATCAAAAGACGTTGTCATCATCAGAAAATTTTATTTCTACCACAATTTTAGTTTTTTAAACAAATAAAGTGAATTAAAATTTTGTCACAAAGATTTTGTTACGTCTTTTATTAAATTTCAATTTTATTGTACCTTTAAATTTACCTGTTTCTCAATTAAATTTCCCAATTCTATACAATATCATTTTCCATTTCGTTTTCAAAATAGTTTTAAAAATTACTTTGGATTTAGTAATATTTTGAAAATAGAATTTAAAATCGCAATTTCTTTTAATTTAACAATTTTTAAATTATCCCCTTTTTACATTAAAATAAAATTATATTTCTATTAATAATTACGTTTTCCAAAATAAAATTAAAACCGCATTTTCATTTAAATCGATTTAATTGTTTTACAATTATATTTTGATTCCAATTACAATTTCCGAAGAAAATTATAATTACATTTTTAATTTACTTCGATTTAAAAGTTACAAAAATAGTTTAGTTTACTTTCATTTCGCAAATAAAATATTAAACTTTATATTACTTTTGATTTTATTTCAATTAAATATTTTCATCAAATTTGAAATTATTTTTTTTACTTTATAATATATCTTTACATAAATCTTTTAATAAACCTACCGTAAAATTTATTTTATTTCTTACATAAATTATTTTTACATTAAATTTCTGAAGATCTTATTTTAACATATCTATAACAATATTTTAAGGAATGTAATTGTTTAATTATTAATTTGATAAGATTGTACATTCAAAAATGTTATGAACTCAACAACGATCCCAACAAGGTTATTGTAGACCATATTTGAAACAGTTATTTTTACCAAACTTCAGTAAAATAAATAAAGTTAAAGACTTAAGATAGGAAATCGAAGAAACTAATCGAATCAAGGTGTCGTCAATAAAGTTATGTTTTCTTGAGAGTACAGATAAATTACATTTATTTTTACAAGAATTATCATCTTTACAAAAATTATTACATTTCAAAACAATATGATTATTTTTACAAAAACTATTTACATTAACATTTGGTTCAAAAACATTCTTACATTTCTCTAATGGAGGGCTCCAATCACCTCTCCTGCTGCTGGAGCCCTGTCTTTTGGGTAGCTTCTCGTCATTTCATCATCGGCTTCTTCGAGATCTGACTGAATCGACTCCGAATACATCGCTGCGACCCGATTATTTTTCGATTGCCCAAAATTATTCTCCTCTCATCGTCTTCGCAGACACTGAAATCTTAAATGTCCTTTCTTTTTGCAAAAAGAGCATGAGACATTAGGACATTCACTCCTCATATGTCCTTCTTCTCTACAAGCAAAACAACAAACCTTTTTCTGTTGAGGACAATTTCTTTGAATATGGCCTTTGGTATTGCATCCATAACATGTGATGTCTCTTTCATTGCCGACTCTCGAATGCGAATAGTAATAATTGTAATTTCTTTGGTTTTTTTGTCTGTTGTACTGGATTGCTTTAAAAAATTTTTTTTGAATCACTTCTGCAAATGTCTCTTTTCTGTTAACTGTAGCGATATCTGTCTCTTCTAAAACATAATCCATCTTCATAATAATATTCTTTATTTCATCTGTTGATGTGGAATCTCGCATTTTTAATTCTCTTCAATTCAATTTCTTGAAAATATATCGGCGACGCATCTCTTCATTTTTCATAATTGAACAGATTCATGAAATCTTGAATAAGCGAAGACAGTTTCTGAAATGCCGTTTTCAGTCTTTCTTCAAAATGTGTGATCTTCATGTCGACTGCTTCATAAATTGTCATAAGTCCCTTGGCCAAGAATCCTTTGACGATGATACTTTGCACATCGCCTTCAATTTTGGCAATTTCGAAGAATCTTCTGCAATCTGTAATGAATTCGGTAAGATCTTGTTCTCCCTTGAAAATTCTGGGAACGACATGGTTCATTAGATTTACGTAGGTCGCCATATTATGGAAAATAATAACACCAAATTGTATTCTAAAAATATATTTAATTATTCAAAATATACACTTGATAATCCAATTATTTAAACAATTGACATTTTAATAAATCATATTTATTTATATTGGAGAGTTAATTATGTGAATGTTTTGAACCATATGTTATATAAATTAATTATTAAGTTAGTTTACATTTAATATTTACAATTATTAATTTATATCTCACATAGCATAAGTAGCTATTTACTTAAATTTGTCACAAATCTTGCTCCGGCTCTGTCCGGATTTCTAAAAATCAAAATGGTACATCCCTAGCACTAGCAGAATAAATTGTAAAGTCTTTAAAGTACTAATTATTTTCTAAATATGTAACGCTATTCAAAATATTAGTTAATAAGAACATTTTAATATTTAACTAATATTCGTTAATATGTTATTTTAATATACGTGGGTTGTCCGAAAAGTTCTTAATTAACAATAAAAAACAAAAGTTTACTTTGAAAATATACATTTTTTCAATATAATCGTCCAAAACATTAATATATTGATTCCAACGTTTTTCTATCAATTGTATCCCTTGATTAAAATAATTTTCCTCGAGCTCTTCATTATTTTTTGTGAGACGCTTTCCAGCAATTAACTTTTTGAGGTTAGTAATCAAATAATAGTTACTGAGAGCCAAATGTGGTGAATACTCTGAATGATCAAGCAAACAGTACTTCAATTCATTCAATTTAGCAATCGTCAAACCATCTTTGTGAGCAGGTACATTGTCTTGATAAAAAATAATTTTTTATTGGCCAAACCATGTCTTTTCTCACGAATAATTGCACCCAGTTTATCCAAAAGTCTTGAATAATATTCAGAGTTGACTGTTTTACTTTTATCAAAATCATCAATCAATAAAACACCTTTGTAATCCCAAAAATTGTTGCCATAACATTTCCGGTTAATTCAACTGTTTTAGCCTTCTTTGGTGCACTTCCACGAGCTTCAATTAATTGTTTTGTCTGTTGTTTTGTTTCTGGTCTATAATAGTGGATACATGTTTCATCAACAGTTATGAAATGAAGTTTAAAATCCACTTTATTTTGTTTAAAAAGATCCAAACAAGCTTGAGAATTTCTCATTCGAAAGCGTTTTTGATCGATCGTTAACAAATGCAGCATTCATCTTGCTCAAAGCTTTTTCATGTGTAATTTATTTTCATGTGTAATATATCCAACTTGATCTTTGGAGATGCTAATTGCATCAGTTATTTCACGTACTTTGACATGCTGATCATTTAGCACCATATCATGTACTTCATGAACAATTTCTAATGTTTTCTCAGTTTTTGGACGTCCCCCACGTGGTTCATCCTCAATGCTTTTATGACCACGTTCAAATTCCGAAATCTCATTTTTTATTTTTATTTTTATTATATTTATTTGTATTTTGGCATATGAAAGAGCTCTTTTCACGTAACACATTCACCATATCATTATTGTTAAGAGAACTCACACATTGGTAACAACATTGCAATCCCAATTTAAGTTATCTTTATGACAATCCGTAATAATGCCTTCACTCTAATTAATCTATTAATGTTTCAGACTTCTCATTCAAAATCTGAACTAACTTGAAACAAATTATTTTATTAAAAATATTTACTCTAAATTTTTTTGGTTAAAATAAAATTATTTTTTATAATCATTTAAAAACATTATTATGATTTAATTATTTAAAATTTAACATAATAATAAATTAAAAATTTAAATATTAAATCTAAATTTGAATAAATTAGTTTAAGATTATAAGTATTAAAATATTAATCATCCATCTGAATAGGAGAGACATAATCCAAAATCAACACAACATTCAAACATGCAAACAATACACAAAGCATCAACATTCCAAATATTCATCATAAGTTTGAATTTCCTCTCTTTTAATCCTTTTATAATTAAATATTTAATTAACACCAGATTCTTAAATTTATCCATTACTAAAAACATCAATGTCAACTCAATTTTAAATGCATTTTAAGCAAAGAAAGAAATGACACATCATAATAAAATTTAACGTGTGTTCATATGAGATAGATGACTTTCTAACACATCTATCTTTCTGCAGTTTATGGCGTCATATCTGTGTTAGGCTCAGAACTTTTCGGACAGCCTACGTATTTCAACACCTCTATAAGATTCGTAATCTTCTAAATCAAGGGTCTCCAACGGGGTCGATATAGACCCCCAGGGGTCGATTAGAGTTCCTTGGGGGTCGATTGAAGTAGATGGAGAATAGCTAGAAAACTTTAATTGATTTCATAAATTTTATCTTTTCATTATTAAAAAAATACTGTAAAAAATATTTAAAATATTTGTTTTAATTACACGAAACTTTAAAATTTAACAGGTAAATTTTTTAAGAATTGTTTTCCAATTTATTCATTTTTAGAA
>MQRK01226090.1:1409-16440 GCA_001938485.1 Girardia tigrina
TTGGAAAATGTAATTATAATTTTTTATTGGAAATTAAAAAATTGGAATTAAAAGTAATTGAAAACCCTTAAATTGACTTAAATAAAAAATGTGATTTTAATTTTTTTGGAAATGTAATTTAAAAATAGTTAAATTTAAATGTACTATAAAATTGAAAAATTAATAAGAGACGCAATAAATTTTTTTGTGACAAAATTTTAATTTACTATAATTTTTATTAAAGAAAATATAAATTTTTAATTTGTAAAAAAAATATACAAATCATATTTTTATTTATAGTTATTTCTATTTATATTGGTTGTGTAAAAAAGAAAATACAAAAGTTCCTCAAAAAATATTTGTTTAGAAAATTCTAATTGTTATAGAAATAAATTTTGGTGTTCGTTATAATGTCTTGTGAGCAAGAATCCAATACAATTAATTATAGTTTTTTTATATTTTAACTTTATTTCCCTTATAGAAATGTCTCAGAGGAAAAGGCCACAAGAGAACAGTTGTAAGAGACGAAAAATAAAACTAGAAGTAAAACGTGAAATCATTGATAAGCGAGAACGAGGCGTGAGTGTGACTGATTTAGCACACATATACAATCGACCTACATTAACCATTTGTACTATTCTGGAGAAGAAGGACCAGATTAAGGAAGTGGATGCTTCAAAGGGGGTCACCAGAATATCTACACAACAGCTACGTATTCTTGATGATGTTGAAAGGTTGCTTCTGATATGGATAAACGAAAAGCAATTGCAAGCGGACATTATAAACGAAAGCATCATTTGTGAGAAGGCGAAAGTAATTTTCGCTGACCTTATTAAGATGATGCCAGGATCAACACTCGGAAACGAAGTGTTTAAGGCAAGTCATGGGTGGTTTGAGAAGTTTAAGAGAAGACCAGGCATCCGCAGCGTTATGATACATGGCGAAGCAGCAAGTTCTGATACAAAGGCAGCAGAGGATTTCATCACCGACTTCAAGAAACTCGTAGATTCTGAGGGTTACCTGTCGCAACAAGTTTTTAATTGTGATGAGACAGGTTTCTTCTGGAAAAAATGCCAAAGCGAACCTATATTTCAGTGGAAGTCTGGGTACAATCCAATGAAAGATCGTTTAACGCTGCTATTTTGTGCCAATGCAAGCGGTTATTTGAAAATTAAACCGCTACTTGTTTACCATTCTAAAAGTCCACGAGCATTTAAGAAGTGTAAAGTTCAAAAAAGTAAGCTAAATGTGATGTGGAGATCCAACAACAAGGCTTGGGTTACACGCGCCATTTTTAATGATTGAATCAATAAAGTGTTCGGTCTTTCTGTGAAAAAATATTTATTTGAGATGTATCTGTCATTTAATGCCTTACTCGTTATGGACAGTGCACTTGCCCATTCCCAAGCCTATAAAATGACATCCTTGAAGAATACAATTTCATCAAGATCAAGTTTCTGCCTCCTAATACAACTCATTGTTACAGCCTATGGATCAGGAGGTCATTTCTAATTTTAAAAAACTCTTCATGAAAGCACTCTTTGAGCGTTGTTTTGAGGTGACGGAAGGGACCAATCTCACTTTCACAGAATTTTGGAAACATCATTTTCACATTTTTGCTTGCCTCAAGATGATCGAAAAGGCGTGGGAAGGAGTGAATAAGAGAAATCTTATTTCTGCTTGGAAGAAGTTTTTGCCAGAGAGTGTGGCCGAATGTGAGGTTGTGGGGTTTGATGAAGTATCTGAGGACTCTGTAATTAATAAGATTGTGTCCGTTTCGAAAATCTTGGGGCTGGATGTGAATAAAACCGATATCAACGAGCTTCTGGAAGAACACAGTCAAGAGTTGACCACAGAAGAACTAATGGAGTTGCAATCCATTTCACATCAAGAAGATGTTGATGAGCGTTTGTCAGTGGATGAGGAGGATGCAGCGAAGCAACAATCTTCAAACGAAATAAGAGAAAGGCTGAAAGCATGGGAAACTGTTGCATCGGACATTGAGAAGTATCACCCTAATATGGAAGTGGCTATGAGAGCTACAAATCTATTCAATGATAATGTAGTTTCGCATTTTTACCAAATTTTAAAGCGCCGGTAAAAGCAAATGTCTCTAGATAGTTTTCTAGTAAAAAATAATGAGGTATGTTAATAATAATAATAATAATAATAATAGAAGAAAGATGAAGTTGAATAACGGTCCTTAATAATTCAAATGTATTTTTAATTAAATAAAAATTCCTTGGATTATTTTTTTCTGTATGGAACTCATTTTCTTATTTTATACTAATTTATATTGTTAATATTATTTCGTTTAACGAGTATTTCGCATTACAAGTAACACTCTGAAACGAATTATGCTCGCTAAGCGAGGTTCCACTGTAATTTTATTTAATTTAAATTTTATACTTTAAATATAATAAATTATAACGTTAAATATTTTTTAAGGAAATTAAATCCCAATCTGTTTTTTTATTTCATCGTACTTTTGTAACTTTTATTTTATAAATTAATTTTCTTACAAATAAACTTCTTTAATCATTCAAACTATTAAAAACATATTCATTTTTTACAGACATTAAATTATTTTTAAAAACTAATTTTTACATATAGTAAACTCTTTAATCATTCGATTTTTTACAAAATATTATTTTTTTATAGAAATTACATTATTTTAAAAATTAATTTTATATACAGAAAACTTTTTTAATAGTTCATTTTATTAAAAAATCGTTTTAATTAGTAAAACATTATTTTGACTTATCCCAACTACAAATATTATTCTCAATTCAAAAATTTCCAAAAATCTAAAGTTCAGCAAAAAAAACCCTAACAATTATTAAGAGTTATTTCAGACATCCACACTTTATTATACAACACATAACAAATGTTTACATCTAATATTTATACAAAATTATCTTTTTTGAGAAACAATGTTTTATAAATCTTAAGCCGATACAAATAAAAATACTTAAAATATAAATATTTGCATTTTTATTTTAATTTTATAAATCAATTTTAAATTACGATAACATCTTAAAATATTTAATCGTTTCGTTTAATTTTATTAATTTTTAAAAATCGTTGCACATAAAAATTATACATTTTAATTTTTATATTATATTTAAAACTCTCAAAAATTTTTAATAATTAACAATTTAATTAGATCTTCTTAATTTTAGAAATTTCTTTTTTCAAACGTTTCAAATTTAATTATATATAAATTTTAATTTGTACATATTTAATTTAACCTTATTTCAAAAATTTTCTTTACATTTTTAATTCCTAACTTTCTCCTTTTTCTTTAAAATTTTTAAACTTTTCGACATTTCTTACTATTTGTTTTTTCTTTTTTCCTCAAGTTTATATAATAAGTTTATATAACTCATCTCATGAATTGTTTCTATGATGGTGCATGGTCCCTCATATATGTCATCATCTTTATTTCTTATCTCTTTTTTTACCCATACCTGATCTCCGATATTGAAATTTCGTCGTGTTTTTCCATCTAGATACTTGATATTTTCTTCTGACGTATTCATTTCATTGCTATACCACTTCAGCCTATCTATTTTTCTATTTAATATTACTTCAGACGGACTTCTTCCAATTTTTTTCTAGCGTGTTGCATTTTATGTGAATTCTACCTCTGGGAGCATATCTGCCAAACTCGTTTCTTTTCTTTCTTTTAAACTTGCTCGAATATACTCTCGTATCGTTCAGAATCATTTTCCCGCCATAACATATGTATTATGGTGGTACGGACTAGAGAACACTAACTAAATACCTTGTCTTATCATTAATTCTTGTACCTTCTATGATTCAAAACTTTTCCCACAATCCACATGTATTTCCTTAGGAGCACCAAATTTTAATATCCACTTGGTTAAAATAGTTTGCATAATCGTCTGTTCATCTTGTCGTTTAATCGCTGATAAAATGATATATTTGCTAAAATGATCAGCCATGGTCATTATATATTTTTCTTTTCTTATTGTTTCTCTCCATGGACCACATGTATCGATGTTTACATTCTCAAACGGTTCAGATGATATTGTATTGATTGCCTCTTTAGTCTTTGATGTATCTGTTTTTGTTTGTTGACATTCTTTACAAGTTCCTACAATTTCTTTCACTGTTTTGCGTTCCTCTTCCATATCAAATTTATCCTTTAAATAATGGTAAACTTTATCCACTTCTGCAATACATAACAACCTGTGTGTCTGTGTGATTAATTCACTTCTTTTCTCTTTGGGTATCCATTCTTTGTGTGCTTCTTTTGCCTGGCTTCTTGCTAATAATCTCTTTTTAAGTCTGTCTGATTTTGCGTCTTCATGTTGTATTTGACACTGGGTACATGTGTCATATTTGCTTCGAGACAGCATATCTGCATTTCCATGTAATTCACCTTTTCTGCATACTATCTCTATATCAAAACTGCTGAGATAATTGATCCATGTCTGGAACTAGGATGTTATTGGTTTTTTTGTATGTAACATAAAAGTGATGGCTTTATGGTCTGTTTAAATCTTTTCCAATATAAATAATGATTGAAATGTGGACAGAAATAATAAATGGCCTGATGTTCTTTCCTAGTTACACAATATCCTTTTTCATGAGTTCCCATCGAAATGCTTCCAGAATATCACTATACGGCGTAAGAATTGAAACTAATTCTTTATCATCACAATTGTCGGAATCTGTATTGTCATAATCATTGTCACTATTATCTTCATTTGTTTGACTAGCATTATTAATACTATAAACATGAAGCTTTGATCTCTTGAAGCCATTTTTTACACACTCAGGTGTGACTTCATTCCAACTTTCACGAACCCAATTGCAAACATCTTCATAAGTTGCGCGTTTCATTCTGTTGCCATTTTCTTCAGCATATTTGACTACTTTTAATTTAAATTCTGTGGTATAAGACTTACGTTTCGGTGGCATTTTTGTTTGGTTTCAAATCCATAATATTTATAATATTAAAACAACATTTTCAAAACTATTAGATTTTATTTAAATTATTATTACAATGTAATTATATTAAAAGTGCATTAATAGTACATTAATAGGTAGAAATTAAACTGACTTTATTTAAGTGCGGGTTATACAATGGGTGCGGGGTATACGTAAAAAATTATACTCTTCATAGAAATTTTTGATATTTTTAATGTGCGGGTTATATGCAAGAAATTAGGGTACTTTAATTTAATCTGGATGCGTGTAAATACCTTCTCGTATAAAATTTTATTACAATAAAACAGGTAGAACAAGAGATGGGTCACAAGTGACCACAGAAAGAAGATCGCTACTGACTACAGCGTCATTGAGCGTCCAGTGATTGAATTCGTTCCAGGATTGAGTCGACTGGTTTCTCCGTGGAACTCGAGCAGGGGTTGAAACAGAGTATGTTATGTTTCGCCCAAGTCGACGCAAAGTGCTTGATATTGGATGTCACACATCTTCGAAGGTTGTTGATCGCAATATCGGATAGCTTGAGATCTTTGAGCACTTCGTCGTTCTTCCTTGGCCAGGAGCCGAGACAGCCCACTACAATTGTTCCAAGTTGTGTGTTCCAGCCTGGGAATTTGGCCTTCGCTTCGGCCTCCAAGGATTGGTATTTTGTCTCGTTGAGCTCTCTGGCTGACTTGAGGTTTTCCGTTTCATCATACGGCGTCTTGATGTCGATCAGCCATAGTGTTCTTCCTCTAGTATTTTTGGCTTGTATATCGATTCTCCTGTTTGTTGTTGAAAAATCGTTTTGTTCATCTGCCTTAATTTCGTAGTAAGGCATTTCAAAGTTTATAGCCTCAACAACCAAGTCAACCACAGCATTGTGGCGAGCAGTGACAAGTGCCATATTCTCATTGCAGCGACAAAGGACATACATTTGTGTTTCAGTGTATTGTCGGCAAGCTCGGCAGAGTGTTTGTTCTCTTGGCTTCATTGGCTTGAAGTTCACAGGGAGATTACCTGTTCGAGCTTGATGAATGAATCACCATTCTGTTACTGTAAGGCTACCATCATACAGTATTTGGCTGGAAATCTTGTTTTTGCTCAGAGCTTCAGCTGATCTTCCCGCATTCGACTGTCTTGACCAATCCAAAAATTTCTGGTGACGGTATAGTCTGTGAAATTGGAAGGATAACGTGTGTTTATTCGCGGTAGATAATGTTAGATTTTCGCTAGACGACTTTATCTGTAAGCAAATTCCTTTTTCATGATCGTACAGGAAACGTGTCTGTAATCCGATCTTGTCCAGATATCTGATGTTGTTTCTGACTTTGGTCCACCAGGATTCGATCCCATTTTCCCAATCACCTTCATTGAGCCAGTCCATCATTTCGCTGATTGTCCTATCTGGATTGTTTTTTCGCTTTTTGTTCTTCTTTTGTTTTTTCAAGGTGTTGTTCAAGTTGATCAATTCGGCAATGCTCATATCTTCGCAGGTCAAATTTCTGAATGTTTGTATGATTGATTGTATGGCGTATTCGTTACGAGTCGCGATTAGCCCAAGTCCACCGTACTCCTTTCCAGCGTAGATATAGTCGTTACTTGCATTTGGTTGGAGTCCGTAGATAGGTTTGATTATCTTTCTGATTTCTACGTCCAGGCCGGTGGCGAATGCCTTGTCTTTTGATTCAGTATGTCCATAATTAGGTAATTCTCTGTTCGGTATGTTGTTCATCTTGAACTTTGTATGCGTCAATCTTCTGCCACGGGTCGAGAAAAGAGTTGGCGATCTTTGTCATATCTCTGATGATACATTTGAATAAATCGGTTGGGGAACTTTTGTTTTTCTTGTAAAGTCGACCCCTAGGTATCTATATCCTTTTTCGTCGTCGACTGTCGGGACTTCTTCTCCATTGATGAATATTTTCTCGTTTCCTTTTGTTGTAGATAAATATCCGGACTTGCTCGGTTGAAGGTCATTGAGGTCCAAGAAGCCCATTGGACACTTGTAGGCCTTCATTCGTGTTGGAGATCAGCGCGATATCATCAGCATAAGCGAGACAGGATATTTTGTGGTTTCCAATTTTTATTCCAGAGTCTGGTGATCCGTGAATCTCTGTTAGGATTGGGTCGATACCGATATTGAATAGGAGCATTGATAGTGGGCAGCCTTGTCGAACTCCTCTGTTGATTGGAATTGCTGGAATTGATCGGCCGTTACATGAGTATTTGGACGTATTATCGGTGTAGATTTGCCATATAAGATTGCACGAATTTGAGTTCATACCTTTTCTGCGTAGTATCTCAATCACATGAGCGATTGGCATTCTGCTAAATGCATCAGTGAGATCGAGGAAGGCAACGTGAACTTCTTCTAGTTCTTCTAGAACGATCCTTAGCACATTGTTGTGTTCTGCGCATCCATCTGATGTGCCAGTTCCATTTTGAAGGGGAAGAGTAGATCATTCCCCGTCAACCATTTTTCCAGTTGGGATGTCAAGCAGGATGCAAAGACTTTGTATATACACTCTAGCAGTGCTATTGGCCTCCATGACGATACTTCATTATATTTACCCTCTTTTCACGGTTTGGGGATAAGTATTGTTATGAATTCACTCCAACTTTTCGGTAGATCGTTGTTGTCCATAATTTTCTCAAACAGTTTTGCTAGTATTTTTCCGTTCGGATCAGAATATTCAATGTCCTTATATGTGATGTTTGATTTTCCAGGACTAGACTTTTTTCATTTTTTTGGATTACTGACAAGACCTCTGTTTTGGTTATTTTTTAAATTCAAAATCTGGGTCCTTCTCGATGCGGGGACATTTGGTACAATCGGTCACTGGGGGGTCCGGTGTTTTTGTTTGACCATATTCTTGAATCTTGTCAATTGGTTTACTCGTATTTACTTTTGTTTCCGAGAGAATTGTTTCAATCACCTTCTTAGGCTCGGTTCTGTATTTGATATGAAGGTATTTGTCATTTTTGCCTCTGTCTTTACCGATTTTGCCCTTATATGGTTTTTTGCAACTCTTTTTCTGTTTTTGCAATATGAATTGCTGGAGTCTATCGGAAATTTGTTTTATAGAGTCGTCGACAACGGATTTGAGGTATTCTTCAGCATCTGATTGTCTATCTTGGTATGTCTGATTCGACTCTGTTTTTTTCCGATCTTTTGACGGGTGTACAGAGATTTTGTTGAATCGTCTTTTCTTTGATAATTCCCAGACAATTTGTCGATTGTCTTTATTGATATCTCCATTGTTTACTATTTGGTATATGTAATTGGCGATCCAGTAGCCATTTCCAGCAAATTGTTCGGATTTTGTCGTTTCAATTTCCATTGGGTCCCAATTGTTGTTGTTGTTTCTGTAAAATGAGTGGAGGTTGGTGTTCAAGGTCTTGATGGCCACCCATTGTTCACTTGAAATCCTTGGTAGTCTGTTCATTATGGTTGTCCTGCGGTTTTCTTGATCAAAGGATATCAAGATCCACTGCATGTATGAAATACATAGTGGGCAGAGGACAAGTTTTTTTCCAATGAATGACGAGTAGGAGATGTGTTTCTTGATAAATTCTTCATTAACCTTGCTTATTTTGTGGGTGATTCTGTTGTCCAATATTAGAATATCACCTGGGGTCTGTAGCATTTGGATCAGGTTGGACATTCGGTCGGCTCGAAAGTTGTACAGGTCGGCTTTGATTTGCCTTTTCTCGTTGTGTTCTTTCTCGGTCTTTTTGCTTTTCTTTTCGGGTATTTCTTCTGTCGTGGCTGTCTTTGTTGTTTGGTGGGAGCAGCTATTTTTCCTCCACCTATATTTTGCGGTTTTATTTGGCAAGAGATATGTGGTCGCAGCGAATGTGCTTTTAGTCTAATTTCTCTAATGGAGATGTCGAACAGAGGGTTTTCTCTTCTGTTGATAAAGTTCTCAATGAACCCGTATGTAAATGGCCCACAGTCATAATTGTTGTTTTGTTGTTCGCATGTGCTGTACTTAATCGGGAGTTTAATGCTAAAGAGTTTATTGTTTTTATTCGTCGCAGTTTTGTTGAGGGCGACAAGTGTCGTTAGTTGTTTTTCATTGGGGCAATCCACCAGGGAGTTGAAGATGAATACGTGACCTTTAGTGCAGCACATGGTCAGCCAATGAGTGTTGTTATAGTTGACTGGTTGCAATACAATGCAGTATTGTATTTTCTCCAGGTTGTATCCACGTAGAACATATGATAGGTCATCCTCTCCTTCGAAGGTTCTGGTGATTGCCCAATTCGGCGCGAGCAGGATGTCGTTTGGCTTTTCGATGGCATCTAGATAGGCTAAGATGATCGAACCAATATCTGGGGTCAGGTTCTGGTGGCTTTTCCATAATCTCCTGGTTTTTTTGGGATTATGGAGCCGACCCGTCATTGAGCGCATTTCGGTCCTCTAAGTCTCTTTCCCCGGGGGGTTTTGAGGAGGGAGATGTCTGATTTTTCTGAACAGATTGAGCTGTTATCGTCGATTTGTGAGTCTTCAGTGTCGCTGGGTATGACTGAACAGTATGACTCTGTTCAGTTCCAGCATCGAGGTCTGTCTGAAAGGCGTAGTTTTTGGCTATTTTTTTAGAAGGTTTGTCTCATTGTCAGAAATTGTGATCGGCTTTAAAAACTTTGACTCATCTGTTTTTGCTTCATGGATCGGTTGTTGTTTCTTCTTGGAAGGTTTGTCTGCCATATAAAGGTTCTTGACAACGTTGTAATTGTTGATTTCAATTTTATGCCGGTCGATAATTTCTCTAAGTTTTCTTCTGAGGTTGTTGTCGGCATTCAGTAATTTCTCGGGTGTCTCAAGTTGATTGAGTTTCCGTAATGTCTCAATGACCATAGATTTTGCCTTTTGTGGCTCTTCCTTGGTAATTATTTCTCGCAATTGCTTTTCTGTGTCCTGTAGCAGCATTCGTACTGCAATAGCTAGTCCAGGGCTCTGTCGGTAGCACCTGTCGCATATGCTTGTGAGAACTTCACTAATCTTTTCGTTGGTATAGTGTTTAGGTGTCGATTTGGTTGTTGCCATCCATTCTTTGGGATATGGAATTGAAAGCTCGTAGGCGGTTCTGATCAGTCTGTTTAAACAGCTGAGGTCCATATTTTCGATGTTTTTGATGTCTTCGGCAAAGAAATGGAGATTGTTAATGTAAGTTCTAATGATTCTAAATCGTCGGCTAGTTGGGTTGCTTTCTGGGCTGCTTAGAAACTGCACCAGGTTCATCTTGTCAACTTGGACGATGGATGCTATTTTTGGACATTGCTTCCTTACCGCTTCATGGAGAATTTTGAACATGGTTTCAAAATTTTATTTTTAGTGTATGAATAGAGGAGCTTTGGAGGAATTAGAAATAGTGGTCTTCTTTGACTTGGTATTGATCCTGGAGGAGTTATCTTGACTGAGTGGTCATTTGAACCCGAGTGATCTTCAACATCATCGGTCATTTTCTTCCCAACTTTCTTCTTTGTCTGATAATTTCTTTTGGTCTAGTGATTCTTCTTCTCTGTCCCCAGTCAATTCGGGTTGCCGCGAGGAAAATTTTTGCCATTGCTGTTTTTCTGTATATTTGCGGGATATTTAAACGAATTAGTTTCTTAATTTTCGACATTTTTTATTTCATTTTTATTATTAAAATTTTTGTTTTTGTTTAAAAAATTAGTTTCCGTGACATATTTGTTGTTTTCAATATCGGAATAAATAGAGGAATTTTTTCTCTTTCTTAAACTGTTTTTACTTTCCTCGGAGGTATTTCTGGATCTGGTCCTTTGATTTTTTAAAGAATTTACATTTTTTTTACTTTTTTTAAAATTTGCAAATTTTACATTTTTAAAAAAAAGATCTTCGCCTTTTTTACCATTTAAAATGGGTTTTTTTACTTCTTTTCCCCAGATTATAGATATCATTAGAAAATTCATTTCCAGAAAATGTCCCATTAGAAAATTCATCTGTCCCATTTTTATTTGTGGTGTTTTTTACGATTATCCAGGTTTTTTTCCAACAAGTTATTTTTTGTTTGTTATTAAGGTTTTGTTTGCTTTTTTTGTTTCTATAAGTGATCCATTCATCTTCTGTGGACTCATCATCACTGGATGTAAAATTGTACTTTTTGATAAAGTCGTCCAAATCTAATTCCATAGTCTTTAATTTGTATGTGTAAAATAGATGTTGTCACTAATTACGGTTTCGGAAATATCTGAAGTGTTTATTTGGAATGTTTTTTCAAATAATTTGCTATTAATGTATTTGTTAAGTGTGTCAAAAAATATGGTTTAAAATTATTTTTAAAAAAATGTCAATTACTGTATTTGTCATAATTTTCTTTATACAAAAATACATTGTCTTTTGTTAATTTTTTATGTAAAAAAAAGTTCTCAAAAAAACATTAATGTTATCTTTAATTCTATGTGTTTTAATAAATTTAGTTAGATTACCCGAAAATAATTTCTTTTGGATGAACTCTTGAAAGGTGTCCTTCAGATGACCTTGACCCAGATTTTCGAGTATGAGTTCTCCAGTGAATCGATAAGCGGGTCGATTGTTCGGGTTTATTGATCGGCTATCGGTCGGTTCGGTTCGGGTGTCGGTCGGTCCGGTACGGTTGCCGATCAGTCCAGTTCGGGTGCCGGTCAATGTTGATTCAGTCCGGTTGAAGGTCGATTCGTCGTCCGCCGGGAACGGTTTGATTCGTTTGCTGGTGAAATTCGATCCGGTCGGGTTGCCAGTGATAGTTGTTCTTTGTTTGTCTGCGGATATTATCGGGATCTGGTTGTCTGGTGGAAAGTATATCGGATTGTTTGATGTGATATCTCTGAAGGTTCTGATATCTTTGTCAAGGATTTCCATGATGAAGATGGGTATCTTTGTTGTTATTTCATCCATCTTCTCTCTGGACTTGTCTGATAGGTATTTTGGTGAAACTGATAGAAGCAGTCTGAGTAACTTCTCAGTGTCTTCTGATATGATCGTCGGTCTTCCGCCAGTAAGTGTCACCAGGATTTCTGTTGATTCTGTGCCCGGGTTCAAGCTCGATGTTCTCATGTTCTTGGTTGTCTTCTGGAAAATTTTTGCCATTGCTGTTTTTCTGTGTCTACATGTCCTTAGAATTTTACCTCATCCCTAAAAAATTTACATTTAGATTGTTTTATTCTTAAATTAGCTTTCTCAATTTGTTTTAAGGCTTTGCCAAATACTTTATAATGTTCTTGTATGGTCTGAGTTGCTATCAATATATCATCCAAATATACTGATGTTCCTTTCTTAATTGGTTGTAATACTTTCGTCATCAGCTTCTGAAACGTCCCTGGTGCTGAAGCTATATCAAACGGCATTCTAAGGAAACAAAATTGACCACTTTTTGTAAAGAGTACTGTTTTTTCTTGCGTTTCCTTTTCTAATTCTATCTGATAATATGCATTTTCTAGATCAATTGTGCTGAAATATTTTGTATCGTGTTTTGAGAAAAATAACTAAATAAAGTTTTGAGAAAAATATGTAAATAAATTAAATTAAAAATATAATTAATAAAAATAATTAAATCAAATAATTAAAAGTAATATAAAATAAATAAAGTTAGATAATTAAATAAAAAATTAAATAAAGAAATTTAAATAAATTAAAATAATGATTTGTCTCTTTCGATTATTTGATGATAATATAATTCTAAATTATTATTAAACTGAATAATAAAAAGTTTTGCTCTCTCTTGAGTTTGTTTGAATTAGTCAAGTGTCAAATTATCCTCTTAATTCAATTAAGCCTTTTGGATTGCACTGGCTTAATAGTACTCATTTAGAAACTCTGTTCTCTGGTTCTAAATTTAATGTGGAAGCACGGTTTCTGTCAAATTAATTTCTTAATTTAATAATCACAATAAATTATTATTATGTTAACTTGTCCTAGGACTTAAACTTATCTAGTCAGTTTACAACTTTCTGGCTTACTGTAGATTGTATTGTATTTCTGATCCGCCTGACCCTCAGGTTGCCCCGAGAATCGGACGGAGGTAGCAGAGCTGCGCTGTGGCTTGGCTCGAATTTGCTGGGCCCATATTTGAATCAATTTCATTTCGGAATCGGTTTTGTTTAACAAATCACCAACTCCCTCTAAAGCGGGCGAGCGTTTAATTCCGCTCCTCGGTGGAATAAGAAGTGAGCGATATTCAGTAGGCCTTCGCGGTTTCGATAGAGATTCGTCTTGACTGGTCAGTGACAATTGCGTGTCATCAAATAACACTTCATGGGAACTGTTCGATAAGGCAGATACAGACAAAAAGTTAATGGTTTGACTCGTTGTCATCAGATGAGTGTAGATAAATTCATCGAAAAAGTCGTCCTGAACAATCGTCTCAACGACAGACTGAGAATCCGGATTGAGATCGGAATCGCAAATAACAGCCGAATCGTGATTATAACTGCTACTCGTTCCGGCAGATAATTTATTATCACTATTCAGACAATGTTTGGTATTTTGCATCGAGAAAAATTCGAAATCTCGGCTCAAAATTCGAATTTTTAAATCAAAAAAAATTAAATCTCAAAATCTTTATTCGTTTCCATTGTCAACGTCAACAACCAACAGTTCCTTTATTTAATTTCGTTAAACGAAACAGAAGGTCATTTTTTATCATTCTTTTTTAATTATTTTTCCATAATTGTTTTTTTTACAAACAAACATTAAAAATTTTCACAAAAAAATAACATCTGAATTTTTCAAAACCAGAAATGATTTTTACACATAAATTTTCAAAATTGCAATTCAAATTGTTCAAATTCCATCGAATAATTTAAATAACAAAAATTAATGAATTAATTTTCCATTTCAATTTGATTTTCTTTGGATATTTGAGAAATTGTTTTTTTTCCATTTCGACTCGATTTGAAACCATATATATATACATATAATAATGATAATTTAATTTAATTTAAAAAACTAAATATAATAATTTAAATGTTCGAATCCCGAACTTCTGAGAAATAAATGATTTTTTATCATGGTAAATTAATGTATTTTTAATTAATAACATAACATTTCCTCAATTAATATTTGATTACAATTAAATTTTTTGTTGGGGGATTTTAAAAAGTCGAGCGTTGAAAATATACAGTACTGAAACGGCCGCGGGTAGAAAAAGGTCATGGGTTGAAGTGGCATACAACCAACAAAGAATTGTGAAGGAAATTATCAATTATTTAAATTGAAATTATAAATGTTTTAATTTTACGGCAACTGTAATTTGACACTTCTGGCTCTGTTGAACAGGAAAAGATGGTATGGTTTGCCATAGTGTTCTATGGTGGTTGTTAAAAGGAAAAACGAAACGTGTTTTTTCTGAGATTTATTTGAAATTTGCTCTAATTTAATTTTTCTTTAAAATTGACATTAAATTTTTAATTTTTTGAAATGTACTTGAAATAACTGTAAACTGATGTTAACGATATTTAAATTAATATATTTAAAATTAAATTATTATTAATTAAAATTCAAAATTAGAAAATAATAAAATATCGGCTTCCAAGAGTAATAAAAAAGATAAATAATAAAAAATAACATCAGTGTCCAAACGTCGCGCGTACAAACGTCACGAACCGGTAGAAATGATTTATATGATAAACTTGTAATTGAAAATAATATTTTTGATAGCTGTATATGAATTAGAGAAGTAGTATATAATAATTTACTATTGGTTGAAATATGGGTTTAAATGGCGGGGTTGAAAATGTATATGGATTTAAAGGGCCGGGTTTGAAAATGTATATGGGTTGAAAGTGTCGGGATTGAAAATGTACATGGGTTGAAAGGGCCGACTACCGAATATCACAGGAAAATTTGGCTGGGTGAGAATTTATAAGTATTAATAATTATTGAGTTCGGTGCAGCGGGAGCCAAGGCGGGAGTTAAGAGCGTAAGTTGTATTGCAAATGAACGCTAATTTAATATTTTTGAAAAATAATTTTGTGAAAAGTGGTTGCAACGTCTATATCAGAATTCATTTTTTTAAACACCAAAATTTATTACTATAACAATTCACATTTCTAAAACAAATTTTCCTGTTAATTTAATTTAATTATCTCG
>MQRK01226117.1:3336-14058 GCA_001938485.1 Girardia tigrina
CGTTCATAAAATATTTGTTCTTTGCTGCTAAAAAACTTTTCCAGGTGATTTTTAACATCTTCATTTGATCCAAAAGTGTTACCATCTAAATAATTTTGTAGAGACCGTAACAAATGATAATCAGAAGGTGCGAAGTCTGGAGAATATGGTGGGTGAGGCATGATGTTCCATCCAAGCTGTAAAAGCTTTTAGCGAGTTACCAAACTTGTATGAGGTCTGGCATTATCTTGGTGAAACACTACACCTTTTCTATTGATCAATTCTGGCCTTTTGTGTTTAAGGGATTCATTTAATTTGTCCAGTTGATGACAGTAGACGTCCGAATTGATCGTAGTTTTGTCCGGAAGCTCATAAAATTTGAAATCCCACCAAACAGATAGCATCACTTTTTTGATGAATGTCAGCTTTCGAAGTGCTTTGAACAGGTTGATCTTTTTTACTCCAAGATCTCTTGCGTTTTACATTATTGTAGACTACCCATTTCTCATCTCCAGTGACGATGCGCTTCAAAAATGGATCATTTTCTTGACGTTTGAGAAGCATATCGCAGATGTCTAAACGACAGCATAAATTTTGTTCGGTAACATTATGAGGAAATCATGTGTCGAGTTTTGATGTAAAACCTAGGCACTTCAAATGATCATGGACGGTCGAATTAGATGAATGTAATGTCCGGTTTGAATCAATTAATGCCTTTATTATGTCTTCGTCGGCCTCAACGGGCCTTCCAGAACGTGAAGAATCTTCAACATCAAAATTTCCGGATCTAAATTTTTTAAACCAGTTTTGGCATTGGCGTTCTGTCAACACATCTTCTCCATACACTTCGCATAATTTTCTTCTTGCTTGTCCAGCATTTTTACCTTTTCGGAAGTAAAAAAGTAATACATGCCGTAAATGCTGATTCTTACTTTCCATCTTTGATAGGTCAAAAATAAAATATAAATGTTTTTAATTATTCCGAAATTTTCCAAATCTAACCTTAATGATTATTAATATAAAAAATACATTTAAAACAAGTATAAAAAAAACGAAATGACTTTCCGAACAACACAATAACAATAAATGCTTATTTTTCACTGGTCTTTAAATCGGTCAAACCTTTCTGGACAGACCTGTATCTTTTCTTAAATCTTTTGAAAGTAATGATTAACTAAATTCCTTGTTACATCACAACAGATATTTAAAATCTTTTCTTAAAACAGTAATTATGTCGCTTCAGCGTTCTTTGTAAAAAGAAAATTGCCCTGTTGGTGCAGAGTCATTGTGTTTCTAAAATAAAAAGAGACTTTACTTTGGAACGTGACGAACCCGTCACAGATGGCAATATAGAATTAACGTCGGTACATAAAATTGATGTGATAGTAAAATAAAGTAATATAAACAGATTTAAAAAACACAAATAATAAAACCAAAAATTCCATTAAAAATTTAATTACGTACCTGAAATGATGTCTGTCTTACAATATCAAAAACCTGAGATGGAAAATCGATATAATAAATTCAAAGTATAGATATAAATATATAAATATATATAGATATATACACTAATCAACGTTTTCTGTGACATTAACATGAAAGTGATATATCAAAAATCGATTGTTACAATGCAATATACAACGGATCAATCGATTGATCAGTTAAATATTTCAATGCGAAATCCGAGTAAGCAAAGGGAGACGCCGCCAGTCCCGGGATTGGCAGACAAAGATATGACGATCGACAGCTCCTCACAGCGAGTGGACAAACGATCAGCACATGGGGCACTCAGCACAGCTATGACAGGTCGATTGGCGATGATAACACAAGTGGCACAAAACACTTCACGATGATCACACATTTTCAGAAATCGATATTCATTGCATCAGAATCAATACTACACAAATATTGCCTATGTTCCATCAAATGCGCTTCAAACAAATCATATCGAAACACATTTCATCACCCATTTTTCTACGGACATTATTGACTCAAGCCGATTCACAGGAAACAATAAATCTCGACACACGTCACTCACTCGCATTCCAAAGCACATTCTCACAGCACAGCAACAAGTCCAAGTTCAATTTTTACAAATAATCGGATAATCGATCGCGTCATATTTACAGAGTGGTCCCAGTGGATCCCGGGGGAGAGGGCTCACTTAACAGCTGTGTTAGTTTACAGAACTGAGGAGGGGTATTGAATTTCCTTAACAAGTCCTGAATCTCAGTTGCTTCAGGAGACAACGGTTCCCCGTTGAGATTGATGGACACGAAGCCGTGAGCGTTCAACCCGTTTTGATCCTTAATCGATGGATCAACACCGGCCTGTTAATGGAAACCAAATGAATTATTGAACGGTCACCATCAAATCCCATTACCCATAGCAACAACTGGACCGCAACAATGTTAGCGAGACGTGCTGCGATCATCAATGCCGTCCGACCATCGTTCTCATCATAGGGAAGATTTAACTGACCTTTTACTGCATTCATAAGGCAAATAAGCTGATATCGACTATCATTCTCTTGGATGGCGAAAATGAGCTGCTTGTGAATAGCTTCATGCGGTAGCGGCAGTGGGGGAATGTACTTCTTCAACACGTATTTTTTATTCAACCAATCATCAACCAACGGAGTATCAGGAGTAGGTCTACAAGGTTGACAATGATGATTTTTATTGCATCGCGGTTATTGTATTAAAATACATATTAATTTTTTTTATATTATATTAAGTGTCATTGATAATGTAAATAATTAAGATTAGAGATAGGCTTACATATATAGTGGACCCAAAAAACGAGGTGTTTAGAACAATTAAATTTTAATTTTAACTACGATATGTAATGTATTAATTTTTTTCGCCTGATTTGTGCTTTATTAAGAACATTATTTGAGTTTTCATTACATTTATTTATATCACAATTTGAATTGTCACTGGAACAATTCTCCGTAAAACTTGCGTAGCTCGTCATCGTTCTTGATTGATAATTTTTCAATAATATTCTTTAACGTCTTATTATTCGAACAAATTTAAATTACAATTTAATTATTACAAAAATAATTCATACTTTAAATTAAAAAAATTAATTTTATTTATTTTAAGAAAATTATTATTAAAATATTATTTATGAAATATTAATTAATTTTAAAATTGGTTGTTTAAATTTTAATAATTGATTAAATAATCCGAAGTTTTAAAATATCAATCTTCCATCTGGGTGGGAGAAACACAATCCTAAAACAACATACAATAAACACCATTCAAAAATATTTCTCATATCCCCCTCGATTTAAATGGCTTTAGCCATTCTACATTTCTTATCAAAGTTCTACCATCTAATTCCAGTCCATAACTGCTTTCATGTCTACAGTTCGTTATTGTTGCCGGACCCATATATCGATCTTCTTCTTTTGTTATTTTTTCTCTCTTTATCAACACTTTATCACTAACTTGAAAAATTCGATTTGTCTTTAGTACATTTTTGCTCCTTTCTTTCATGACCTTTTCTTCATTGATATTTTTCCACCAATGTCTTAACTTCCTGTCAAATATTATTTCCGCTGGTGAGACACCAATGATAGCTTGAATTGTGCTATTTAACATAAATTTTACCTCTGGCAAAATTTCCGTCCAGTCTTTGTGAGTTTCATCCTTCATTCGTATATTTATGACATCTCTAATTGTTCTGAATTGTCACTCCATGATCTCGTTCGTATTGTGGTCACCATTAAATTGTTTATTTGTATTGATGTTGTTTTTTAATTGTTTTTTTAGTTTCTATACTGAGTGTAAATATAAAACCTAACAAAGAAAACATGAATTTTTTTTTCATTGCGACCTTACGAAAGAGTGATTATGCAAAAATGGAAGCACTATTTGTTTGATTTACAATAATTTGATCGACATGGATGACGAGTTTGATTTTTCTCAAATAGTTGACTAAATTGGATGCAATTTTATTTCTGTAAAAATTTTGATTCTGCCACTCCTAGACGAAAAATGTCCATTGTGCTTAATGCAGCATGCTAGCTAACATACCAACTAGATGTGGAACGGTTGTAATCACGTTAACCTTGAATGTGTATAAAGCGTTATTTTATTATCCGTATTGTTACTTCTTATAAATTGACATAATTAAATAACAAGTAAAATATAAAACAAATCTTCTTCTTCTTTGACCGTGGGTGCACCCAATTAAGCACAAACCTTCGCCACATCTCTATTTGTAGACTCTTTTCTCAGACATTCGATGTTCAATCGATTTCTTTCTTTTAAATCGTCTGTCAATGTCTCTTTGGTCTTCCTCTTAGTCCTTCTCCTTCCAATCTTCCTTCAATCATAACATTTACTAGTTCTTGTTTTCTTATCTGATGTCCGTAGAATTTAAGCTTCCTTCTCTTAATGGTTTCTTCTATTTATTCAGCTTTTTTACCTAGCATTTCCGTCACTCTCCTCCAGACCAAGTAATTAATATTTTATTTCCACGTGATCTCCAGTATCTCCTGTAGCACTTCATTTCAAACGCTTTAATTTACATGCTCTTACATAGTGACAAGTGTAGTGTACGTTATTAAGAACATTTAGACAAGTCTCATTTGAATTTTTATTGCAATTACATTTAGAGTCATTACAATTCTCAGAAGGTCTTTCATCGTTTGCCATCGTTCTAATTGGTTTTCTTTTTTCTGTTTTTAATCATGATTATTCGAACAATTTTTCTAAATTATTTTTTAAAATATTTAGCCTCTAAAAATATTAATTAAAAAAATAATAATTTTTACCATTTTTCAATAAATCACAAAATAATAAAAATGTCATCAAATTATTAAAAATGCATTTAATTTAAATTTTATTAAAAAAATATTAAACTTAATTTTATTTGTGAAATTAAAAATATGAACTTATAAAATGATTATTTTAATTATGTTCGAATAGTCAATCCTTTAAATTTAATAAAAAAATACCAATTTCCATCTGGGTGGGAGAATCACCATTCTAAATTCAACATACTTAAATCAACATACAGCATCCATATATTTACACACTCAAACAATTTAAAATATATCTCCTATACGTAGTGACTAAAAAAAGGATGACTAATAATTTCGGTCATCATAATTTTTTTAATTTCTGAAATCTCGTTATAAGCCTCTACTAGTTACTAAGCCCGAGGCTTAGTAAATAATTTCGGTCATCATAATTTTTCCTATTTCTTTACTAAGCCGCTACCTGAATTTTTTATCTAAAATCTTTATCGCAGTGGTACTTTGATGGCTATGATTCCAGGAGGTGTAACTAAAAAACTACAAGTCTTAGATATCAGTGTCAATAAATCGTTCAAATCACGTATTCGAAACATGTGGGAAAATTGACTCATAAACGGTTACAAAAATTATACAAAATCTGGAAATTTAAAGCGTGTATTATACGAAGAAATTGCATATATGGATTTCAGAAGCATGGAATGAAGTTCCAGTCTCAACAATTATAAGTGGTTTCAAAGAGATAACAATCAAATTCTACGGTGATGATGAAGAAGAAATTGATCAAGTCTCTGAAGAAGACCCAGATGATAATGATGATGACATGGAAACTAATGATGAAGAAATTCGTGATCAACTCATTGACATTTTAACGGATGAGAGAAACTTTGGAAGTGATGAAGAAGATGATGATAAATATCAGATTTAAGTTTTAATATTAAAATAAAAAAAAATTTTAATTAATTTTTCTAATTTCTTTACTAAGCCTCTACTTGATACTAAGCCTCTATTTTTTACTAAGCCAAGTAAACTCTACCAAGCTGAAAAACTCTTTTTCTCTACTAAGCCTAAGGCTTATAACGAGATTTCAGGTATGTTCGAATAGTCAATCCTTTAAATTTAATAAAAAATACCAATTTCCATCTGGGTAGGAGAATCACCATTCTAAATTCAACATACATCATCCATACATTTACACATTCAAACAATTTAAAATATTCATCACATACGTAGTGACTAAAAAAGGATGACTAAGAGGTGCCGGATCTGGGTTGCAGATTCTCGTTTTAAGTTAGGTGAAAAAGCACTAAGGACAATGAAAAAAAAATCGTATAAGAATAAAACGAAAGAAAGTGTTTATAAGGGTAATTTAGCGTAGTTTAAGGGTAAGCAATGTGATGCCGGTATTTATCTCTAATATGATTCTACAAGTTTTGAGATAATCTTATTTCAAGCTAGAGCTGAACATAGTCACGACAGAAATTTTTCCAAAAATCTTTTTTCTGAAGCTGTCAAAAATATCATAAATGAACGGGTGGAATTTAGAAATAAATCTAACAGAATTATTGAAATTTTGCATGAGCAAGGAATTGAAAATAAAAAATTCCATCAATAATTCAATTAAGGAATTTTCTAATTAAATTGAAAAATGGTAAATTGAAAGTGTTTGTCAATTCGAAAAGACTAAAAAGTTACGCTATCTGAAGATCATGATACATCAGTCGAAAATTTCATTTCATCTGGAAATATAAACTTACTTAGAAAAAAGTATTATTGAAGAAAAAAAATTACTGCGTTGGAATACCTTCGAGCAATTTAAAAAACGTGCTTTCAAAATTTGGAAAATCACATTTCTTAAAGAAAAAACTTGGCAATATAGAAATTAATCAATAAAGGATAAAAAATCTTTGTATTTGTTAATTAAAATTTTGTATTTTGTACCTTTTTTTACTTAGCGTTTAATTTTTTTAGTTATTGAAAATAAATTTTTTACTTAAAATTTTTTGAATAAAATACTTAGTTTTTTAATAAAAAATACATAACGTTTTAATAATTATACAGAGCGTTAAAATTTTTCTAATTTATTTCTATAATATTGTTGCTCGAAAAGCATATTTTCTTATCACGCAAAATCCATTTGTGATTAATACAATTTTATTACATTAACCCATCAGATCCCACGGTCGTCAAATGGCGACTTTGTGTTTTGATGTTTTTAAATTTTGTTATACATATTAGTAGATGAAATCTTTTAGTCTAGTCAGTCAAATGGTATTTATTACTTAGACAAAAAATATTATTGTAAGATATTACCTTTTAGATCAAGGTAATAATCCTTATTATCAACTAAATCCATTTAAGTATAAAATTTGAAATACAAAAATCTGGTACCAAATTATTTTGTTAATTAGTGTTATAATGATTTAAAAATAAGTTATAATGAAAAAATTTTAAGATAACGAAAAAAGGATTTCATGAAAATGTTTAATGCATCAACTAAAACTGTAATTATTATGACCGAAAAACTTTTCCATGCGAAAGAATTTAAGCTTGAAATATAATACCAAACGATTTCAAAAATAAAGTATGCTTGAATAATTGATGAATTGCTTTGTTGAATTATCAATAGCATAAATATTAGTAAGAAGAACACGAAAATGCTAATTAATAAGCCGATTGGTACATTTATCACTCAAAACGCTAATCTAAACATGTTTAATTATTAATTAGATAATGAAGAAATGTTAGAAGTAGTTGTAATGCTGGTGAAAACTTATGATATTACTGGAATGTCTGAAGTAAATTTGAAAATAACGTCAATTGTAATATAAAAGCGTAATACTTAAATATACAGCAGAATCTCGAGAAAAAATTCAATTTCTCTAAACTAAAGAAGCACTTTGTTTTTTAATGTATATGTTCAATTGCATAATATACTTTTAAGAAAATTAAGCAAGAAATTTTGAAAATAATTTTGTTAAAGCTTTTTGAAAAATTAATTTTTGAACATGTTTTGAAGTTCCATATTCCATCGGCAGCAATTATAATTTAATATTCGTTAGTTTTAATGGAATGATTTATCTATTTTTAATATTTCAAAATATTATTAAATAATAATGGAAAAATGTTTTCTAAATTTAATTTAAGATGTTAAGATTTGAAGCAGCTTTACTTTGCCCATTTTAAATGTTTATTAATGGATTTTAATGTCTTACTAATAGTGATTCTCATAACTGTCGCTTATATTGTGAATCAAATCCTTCTGTAAAACAGAAAACTCATCCTTTTGAAACAGAAGAGATTCTATTTTTACAATATATCCAAAGATCAAGAACCTTATTCGATCGACTCGATTGTTAATACTCACTAATCCGAGTTTTGTGATGACATTTGTCTTTCTAATGTAGGCCTCTCATCTCTTACAATGGTATGGAGCATCTATACTCTTTAGAGGGTCCACCCAAACTAAAGAGTGTCTAGTAGCCCCGAATATGCCCAATAAAGAGTCGGATTGCTTCGTTCTCCCAGATCTTTTTGGATTCCATGTAAGAAACGACCACCCATTTCAAAATTTGAATTTACGTTTCAAAATTTAAAGTCAAATTCCAAACTCTGTGAATCAAGCCATTTATTCTATATTTTTCCTCACAAAAGCTCTGTGGTGTTGTGTAGAGACCTGTATCTATTGTCTTTCTGTATAATTCAGTTCGATATTTCCAATTAATCCTAGTGACGAATGTCAAGAAAAGGAAGTTTGTTATTTACTTGTGAATTTAATATTAGAATGAAGACCATTCAGGAATTTTAAGAATGGATTTAACAGACATTGGTTTCTGAAAACAAGAAAGATTTCATCTACATATCTCTTGTACAGCACATGTTTTTCCTCAGGGTATGTATCGAGCTTATTCTCAATAAACTTCATCAAGAAAATCCATTGCGACTCCATCTTTCTGAATGTAGCATTCATCGTTTAAAAGTAATGGTACATTTTTAGCAGAAAATTCAAGAAAATCTATCATTGTTTCTTTCTACTTTTTTTCATTCACAAAGTCAGAATTATCATCCCATAATTTTTCACACAAATCATCGATGGGCATATTTGTAAATAAACTGGAGATATTGAATCAGACCATACATTCAGAGTTGACTTTTTTCAATTAAGTAAACATTTTTATTTTAGCATAAAGAAAAATAGTTACGATTAAACGTGAAATGCAAAATCGAACAGGTGGACACCATGAAACTTCTGGCACATTTATTCTTTTGTTGCAGGTTTGAATAACAGTTTCGTATAAATGTAGCTGTATTTCAAGCAATAACGCATCTTATATATTCTCTTTGAGACGTTCAACTGTTTCAAGCATCTTTCTATACACCTTATCCATCAAATATCACCACAGAAAAAAAGTCTATCGGTGTTAATTCGCATAATCTTAGTAGCCAATGTTGACCGTTAAATCGAGAAATTGTACGACCCGAAACTTGTTGTACTATTTGACAGTAAACATGACCTCCAAATCAATTATATTGAATTCAGACCAAAAAACTCCGTTAACAATTCGCAATATCGTGCACCAGTAACTGTTACTCTCGGTGGATGTATTGGTTGATCGAGTATCACATGAGGATTTTCATCACCGCGAATTCGATAGTTTTGCTCTTTACGTATTTGTCAAGTTGAAAAACCACCTCCCCTGAAAAAATGCTTTTCTTTGACAAATTTTCTTTAACAAACAATTAAAAAATCTCCGGTACTCCTTATGGTCCCTTGGCTTGATTTCTGGATCAAATGAAGATCTTTTACAAAAATTCGTTTCACAGTGCTTCTGGAAATATGTGATTCTTGTCCATGATATCAAATTGATGTTCATTGATTCTTGACCACAGATTCACTGACTGTGACTATGTTTCAGAGTTATCGTCATGTTCAATGACGAGCAAAGGTCTTCTGATCCATCATTGTTAATTCGGTTTCATATTTCCGAATTAAACACCTCAATGTCGATTCATATGGCGAATAATTGCGACCGAAAGCTTGACGTAATTGACAAACTGTTTTCACAAAACTTTCATCATTTTCGTAGTATGTTTTTATAATAATTAAATGTTGTTCGTCTGAATACTTTTCCATATTCTGAAATCGCGTAGTCCAGTGGTTCCTAACCTTTTTATGTTGTTACCCCTGTAACCTGTTAGGAAAACGGATTTTACCCGAACTTAAAAATGCTATAAAAAGACACAATGCAAGCGAATTTGAATGTTTATTAATTAAAAATTTGTCATTGCCCAGCAGTTCGTCAGAAAACTGGATACATTGTGAATAAATAGAAAAACATAAATTGCAAAACAGTATTACAATATTACTTTGTTTTATATTTTAACTATGAATTAAAAATATTCAGTGTGAAGGTTGGAATTGTTTTGAATTTAAAAGTTTTTTATATTAGGTTTAGTATTAAAAGCGCATCTCAAGTCATGTTCCACATTGAGACGGTTTCTGAGCTTTGTTTTCAATGAAACTAAAGTTGAAAAACTACTCTCGCATCTATAAGTGGTGGCGAAGTGTATTAGCATTTTTAAAGCTCTGTTGTCTATAACAGAATATTCGGTACCTGCTTTAATCCAAAATGTGCAGAGATCATAATTTTGAAATTCTACTTTAAAAGTACTATTCTCGCGAAGTCCAAGAAATTATACTTTGGCCGCTACATCCTCGTCTTTAAAAATGTCATCAACAGTAGAAAAGGGTCTTAATATCCAAGAATTGGACTGATAATTATCCAAATCCGGAAAATATTGCTTCAGTGACTCTATTACTGTAAATAAATGTTGAGCCACGGCAATTCTAAATGTGATTTTGCTGACTTCGGTATTTGACAATTGCTCACAGAGTTGTGTAAACATCGACACATCGCCAGTTTGCACTCTGCGTTGGTAAAGTTCTAATTTACGTACAAAACCGGCAACTTTAT
>MQRK01226117.1:23282-33788 GCA_001938485.1 Girardia tigrina
AAAAATCGAGTTTGTTATTTGGCGATTTATAATGGAATTTGTGTAGAAAATCGAGTTCCAACTGCCAGGACAGATTGTTGGATTTCAGTTGACGACTGGTTTAAAAGAATAAATCGAAAATGAGAAAATTGAATCAGGAAATTGGATTTGGTTTTTTTAATTCAACTTATAGTTTCTGATTTAATATCTCCTTGGATTTCTTTTTATCCTTGGAAGGAATGGATTCGATATTTAAAGTAAACAGTTGTTGAAAAATTCTTTAATAACTATAAGTTATGAAATTCCTCGGTGATAAAAATAAATCCACGGTGATTAATTATTTCTGTATTTTGGAATCTATTATTGTTTATTGATTTTTTTTATATTTTAAATTGCTATTAGCAATTTAACTATTATAATTTTGGGTTAACAGCAGATAAAATAACCATCGGTCTTTTTTTTCTCTCTTTCTTTCGATAAAAAAAATATTTACCCTTCTTTTATTTCTTTTGACTTTTCTTGTGAAAAATAATTATAAAAAATAAAAAAATACAAACAAATAAATCGTAAACAAACACACCGTGAAATAAAAAGATAATATACAATATTTAGACAGACACATATTGCAATAATATATATAAATAAGTTAAATAAAACTCAAGTAATGTATAAGTAACTTGAATAGGAAGTTAAATATTTGAAGTTAAATCAAATCTATTCCGACGATCATCAAATTCTTTTTTTTATCTTTCGTACCAAATGGTTTATTTCGATTTACTCTAATTCTTCGATTTCTTCCAGCGATAAGACTTTTTCAAACAAAATAACAAACGAGCACTAACATACCACTTCACCAAATACAAATGGTACCAAAAATACACACATAACCAAAGAAAAAAATAAAGAATCAGTAGGGCTCTACAGTAATAATAGTGAAAATAAAATTATACGGAAATTGATACAAGAGGGTCGATGAGAGAAAGAGGTAACGAACGCTGTTTCGAATGGCCGTTTCAAAGTACGAGTTTGAACCGAAAATAATGTATTAAATTGAATGTTTAAATATCAAAATCAGGGTCGAAAATAAATATAAATTGTAGTTAAATAATATTTTAAAATATTTTGATTGTTTTTCATACAACGAATTAGCAACATTGTGCACATTATTTCTGCCACTTCCAGTGAAATGTTTCTGTCGCATTCCACACGAATTTCGTGATCTCAAAACGAGTGAAAGTGCTCAAAATACTAATGTGAATCAAATTAAATATTCGAGACAGAAAATAATAACATGACTCATCTGTGGGAGAAAATAATTAGTAATTCCTTAGGACTTGCTCAACAACGGTTTATCTCATTTCTCATTTCACGCATGAAGCTAAAATTTTTACTCGAAAAAGACAGATTAATCAATGAGTTTTAATTTACTGATTTTTTAAACTATAAAAGGGTTAAAGGTTATAATAATTGAAAATGATTATCACGTTATTTAAAAAAATAATATTTGTAGTGATACATTTAGGAACCAAATCGATTAATTTCGGCAAGATATAATATTATTATTATTAATATTAATAATGAAAGTAATAACCATGTATTGCCAGAATATAATTTTCTTAGTGAAAAGAAATGGAATTTTTTTAGTATCATTGTGCTTCCAAAATAAAAAGTGATCTTACTTTGAAACGTGGCGAAATCTTCACAGCTGGCAATAGAGGAACAATAATAATAATAATAATAATAGTCGATGTAATATATGTTTAAAAGGCAACACCGGATAATAAAAGCGTGATGAATTGAAAAGGTGTTCATTTAAAATTCACGACATAAATAATATTCACAAAGAAATAAATTAAAAAATAAGCATAACCCCATTTCAAAGAGAGGAAAAAGCAATTTTATTCAAGTGGTTTGTGCTATGTGAGATCATTTACTTACACCTTTTTTACGATGAAAAAATCTCCATTTTGATTTTTTTTCCGGTAATTGTATCATTGAAACATAACGACGATTAAGAGACGAATACCTCTGAGGCCAGAAATATTTTAGTACGTAATCCTACTATAAAACACTAGTAAATATGTCCTTACCTGCTCAACGACCGAACCGTCAGACGAACAGGAACTGCTGGTTTCATTTGTGCTCGGTCTCGGCAAAGACTTGTTCTTCGTTTTAAACAAAGTAAAAGACTGTCTTCTCTAAATGTTAGATGACTTGTTAAATTCAGTGTATATTAGTTTTATGTAAATTGCGTTATTTAATTTATAATTGTACAGAATTTTAAAGTAAAAAATCATGAGATAGTCATACAATATAATATAAATTTTTATCAATGCCATCATATGTTTATTTATTAAAATTCAGTTTTATTAACATGTTTAAAATAACATACAAATATTTATATATACTCTATTAACTGTTACGTATTAACGTTCGAAAAAAAATAAAAGTGATACATCGTTCCTGAAACTGTACTTATAACTTCTTGAATTTAATTTAATGATGAAGTCAAATACAACAATAATATTGGTTCGTACCAGAAAGAGTGAGAATGATATTATATTTCTATGTTTGTGATCTGTAAAGGCGGAAATTACTTGCGCAGTATATAGTAACATATAAAGAGTAAAAATATGTAATAGTTAAAAAAGTATTGACAGAAAATATTTATTGAATACTTGTTTGAATATTGGTTGATTTATTTGTCTGTATGATGGCGGAAAATCGAAAAAATCTTCGTTTCTATACCTTCTCCCGTTATTCACTCGGCATAACGGGAAGTGAAATTTATCAGGAAATTATCTCTGTTCATGGTGCTGACATTGTTGGAGAATCTACAGTGTATCGGTGGATAACTGAATTTGACAATGGCAAGACTTCTTTTGCTTGGGAAAACTGGGGGAGAAAATCAACATTATGTTGGTTTTCTGGAATTATGAACGCCAATAGTGCAGTGACCATTGATGAAATTGAAGATGGGACATCCTTAAGCCATGTAACCATTCAGCGTATTGTGAGTGACCATTTGGGCTTTCGGTCTGTTGCCTGTAAGTGGATTCCTCATGCATTGTTAAATGATCAAAAGGTTAATCGTGTCACTGCTGCAAAGGAATGGTTGAAAATTTTGAAAAGCAAACACCAACATGAACATATTGTGATAGTGGATGAGAAGTGGTTTTACATGAGAACAGTTGGCAAGAAAAGAAGCAACCGTTGCAGGGTCTCCCCTGATGGTGATCACAGTGAACCCATTCATGTCGTGAAGCGTAGCCAGTTTGACAGAAAAATCATGTCTGTCATCGCAGTGTCCTTCACTGGAAAATATCATTGCGAACTGCTGCAGGAGAGAGAAAGCATGAATAGCGAGCATTATATCACTTTTCTTGTTAATATGGAGAAGTTTAGTCGACATGTGTTTCCACTCAACTGGAGAAACATGATTTTCGTGCAAGACAACGCGAGGCCTCATGTTTCCAAAGTGACGTCCATGTTTCTCGCAAACAAGAATGCTACCTTGCTCCGTCAATCACCCTATTCTCCAGACTATGACATCTTGGATCGCTTTATTCACCCTTACTTGGAAGATCAGCGACACAAAACCAATTTTCAATCTGCAGATGAGTTACATCAATTCATTATATCAGAACTGAAAAATATTTCTGCTGATCGATGGTCATCTGAGATGGGAAAACTGATACAATGCCTCTCTAATGTTATAAAGAAGAATGGTTATTATGAATGAATGTATTACACAGGGTTGTTTTTTCACATTGCTAGTTAAAAATGACTTTCAGTTTATATAAATTAGTTAATAAAATTAAAAAATAAATCAAGGAGTAACGGAAATATCCGAACTATCAGATAGGACCTAGCCACACTAGACGACAGAACCATACAAGGTCCTTTGACGAGCATTATAGCAATCACTTGCAACAGAAAACAATATTCGCGGTTAAAAAAAATGAAACATACCAAATCTAACCAAATTTATTTTTCAGATACTAAATAAATTTGGAAAAGATAATGAAATATATCTAGCAAATATATATAAATTATGAAAAATGAAAGAGATATAATTTGAGAACATAAAATCGTAGTTTCATATATTTAAAATAACTCATTCTATATTAAACAAGATATATATATATGTATATATATATTCGGTTGGAGGGAAAGTTCTGTTGCATTTTAAAGAAAATATTTGAATTCAATTTGAAAATATTAATCAATTATATATGAACAACTTTTTTACAACTTGGTGCCATCTTTCAAGTAACATGTGAATTCCTCCTTTGTCAAAGTTCTCGTCGTTGAAGTTAAAATAGTCAGAAACGGCCTTAGAAAAAAATTCAAAAGACTTAATTTTTTTCCGTTAGATAATTTTGCAGAGATCAGTTCATAATCAGATGGAGCAATATCAGGTGAATGTGGTGGGTGACAAAGGACTTCCCGTCCTAACGCATTCAGTTTTTGTTGTGTCGCCATTGTAGTATGTGGTCGAGTATTATCGTTGTGGAAAACCATTCCTTTTTTTGGATGCTAATGCTGGCCTTTTTTCTTTGATAGCTGCATTTAATTTATCCAGCTGATTGTAGTACAGATCCGCATCGATGGTTTATTCCTGTTTCAGACACTCGTAGTACACTGAACATTTCCTGCTGCTGATGATGTTCCTGGTCTACAGTAAGATTTTTTTCTCTCAATATTCTCGTAAAGAATTCACTTTTTATTTCCAGTAATCAGCTTGTCCAAAAACGACTTCACATTGTGTCTCTAAGCAGATGTAATGAACACATTCTTACATGATCAGACAAATTCTTTTCTGTTAATTCATGTGGAACCCAAACACTTAGCTTTAACACAAACCTAAGAGATTTAATGTGATTTCCAACAGTTGTATGATGAATGCCAAAATCTTCTGTAATTTATCGACTTGTTAAATGTGGATTATTTTCCAACGTGGATCGAAAAACATAATTGTCGATCTTGGATGATCATCCAGATCGATCACTTTCTTGGAGGCTCAGATCCCCGGAACAAAATTTTCTAAAATATCATTGACAAGTACGAATATTTACAATATCTTTTCAAAATAACGTACATAAATTTTTACATGCAACCAATGTATTGCTTCCTTTTTAGAATTCATACAAAATGCAGTGTCGTAAATGCACTTTATCTACTGACATGTTTTTCACTTTAAATATCACAAGTAAATAATGAACGGTAAAAAATGATTCCTTTTATACAGTAGCTAAAAAAACAAAAAAAACCCGAATGACTCAAAACAATCTTATTTACAAGAAAAAGTACCTGCCTATTTAAAATACGACAGAACTTCCATCCAATCTAATATTATATATATATATATATATATATATATATATATATATATATACAGTCAGGTGCAAAAGTTTGTGAACGCTTGTTTCTATACTGCTTTTTGTTGTTGCACTACATGTTTGTGTATTCCTTGTTAAGTATACATAAACCATTTAAATTATTAAATGCATATTTTATTTTGGAAAGCAGTGGAAACTGTTTGGACTCAAAAAGTGTCACCAGACTATTGTAAAAAAATTATGCCGATCGATGCCTGACCGAATTCGTTTTGTTCTCAAAAATAAGGGTAAACACAAAAAATACTAAATATGCACTGGTTTTTCGTGGTTTATGTGGCAGTTATGACAAGTTTTGATAAATTCGTGTCTTATTATAATGTTCTAATAAAATCTTTGTATTATGGTGTGCTTTTGTCATTATAATTGCAGTTGGGTGCAAAAGACAATTTAACAACAAGCGTTCGAAAACTTTTGCACCTCACTGTATATATCATTTAATTGATTTGCAAAGTAAAAAAAACGAAAAAACATCTTTTAAATAACGATTTACCATTTCCAAATTCACAACATGTTTCGTTCTTATCAGAACATCATCAGATGGATCATCCATTGAGATATTAGATTTACAAAATTACGAAAATAAGTATTTAAATTTTTGTGTCTTTTTTGAAGAGAATTCTTTACAATTTAACATAGGCTTGGTTTAACTTTCACTGAGTGATGCAGAATGATTTTATTTTTTGCTAATTATAATTAGAGTGGATGAGTATCATAGTTCTTAATAAAGTGATTATATAGGTAAAATGAATGATATACTATTCTTGTCATGTTATTAAGACCCTTGATTGGAATTGCAGGATAGTTGTGATTTCAATTATTTTTTTTCTGAATTGAATTTTGTGGACAAATATCGAGTGTATGGTTTCATTTCACGTTGCGATTCTATAATAATAATCTTCCATTTCTACATGTCCCTGTGAAAAGAATGAATGATAAATATGAAATAGAATGGAACAAAGACATCAGAAATTTGAAGACAATTTTCATTTTTTTCAGAGAGAGATAAAGGAAAAGGGAGGTGCATCGAGGTCAGTGAACAAGAAAATATGTATACGAGTATTTTATATCGTAATAATTGAAAATATTGTTATAAATAAATATGTATAATTTTATTCTTAATGTAACCACACCTTATTGAATTTTCAAGTAGTTCCTTCTGTTATATTTCATGAATATATATTGTACCATGTTATATTATGAGAACAATCAAGTATTAGTATTAGCATTAAAATATAAAATATTTATCTACTTATTTTCTATATAATTAAATATTTTATAATTTACCGAACACTTGATGGTAAAATAATTTCTGTAAATACTATGAACAAAATAATATTTGTTAATAATAATTCTGTGACAGAATATCTAGCACTGTTATACGCACGGAAAATTCCTGGTAGACCAAAAAATAAAATAAACCTTTGTTCATAAAAAACTATTAAAACCAAGACAAATAAATATGAAAAATAAATCTATAAATTAAAAAAAACAGCATGTTATATCTTTAAAGCAGACAATTGATTCTACCTTTAGCTGTTTGCTTTATAAAAATCCTAGTCCATATACTAAAATGTTAATATTAATCAATGCCCAATCAAGAACTTCGATTAGCCTTCATACATTTTCGAATTTTGAGAGCTATTTGATAAAAGATTTCTACTAATATCGATGCCCGTGGTAAAATGTTGTTTATATCACTACTAGTTTTTAATATGGAAGACATCAATCAGTAAAACATTCAGTAAGCACTACGGATGTATAACGGTGACGAAAATTCCATCTCATTTATGGATAGTGATAAAATGTGGGGATAGGGATCATACCTACATGTCCAATATTTCTTATATAAACTTGAACTAAAAATGATCTCAAAGAAATTACGTTTTTATATCGATTAGTAGATACAGTCTTATGAAGGTGTCAACAGTCATGAACTCTTCTCAATCAACACACACGTATACAAATTGCTTCATGTCACAGCAAGAACCTACATCACACATCCATGTATCATACACTTAATGGTTACTTAAATGATAATTTTGCATTGCTGTTATTTGTGAATCAATCAGTTGCAATTTGCATGGTTTCCCTTTTTGTCACAGCCAATGCCAACTTACGAAAGATACAACATTATAGTTCAATATTTGCATGACCGGTTCCTTTGAAAAGCGCCAAATTTACGAACTGCCCAACTTTATATATAATGACTGTATGTACATATGTATGTCAGAAACTATCGTGCCGATTTCAAGTAAACTATGGAAAATAGTTTTAGACATTCCCGGGAAGGGTTCTGCAAAATTGTTTTAATAAAATCTAATGAAAATTTATCAAATTAAAGAAATGCATTTTTCTAATTTGGTCAGGACTACACCCGAGCGGAGAGATTGATACACGACTGAAATCACAAGTTTTTTAGGTTTTTAATCAGTATTGATCCCGTTGCATTAGGAGTGAATATCATGTATAATTCATTATATTTTTTATATGGATTCCAATAGAAACGACAAAGTCAGAAGTGTTATACTGAAAAAAACTACCACTGTAAGTCGATCATCTAAGTACCGGACAAGATGATGTGAGGAACTGTTGTTGAGTTATACAAAAATGGACTATTGTCAAAGAATCAACTAAGTACTCGTTGCCCACCGATCGTTAATCTGTATATCCTTTTTTCACACCTGAAAGGGCAATTTAAACGGTATATCAGTTTATATTGTGAGGCATTTCGTTTAGACCAAAATCCAGATATTTGCCGGTTTTCAGTTCCGCCAGGTGTCTCCAGGCCTACGTTGGAAATTCAATGAACTCTGAATATCCTGACCTTAAACATTTTATATATATATATATGACAGAGAAAGCAACGGGGACAGAAGTAATTCCTTGACCATTGATCTTTTGATTTGTTGAGTATTTGAATTAAAACTCGGTTTTATCCTTGTTTATATTTATAGTGAACATTTCCAACAAAAAATCAAACCACGCTAAAATTTTCACAAATTTAAATATTATTTAAATGTAATTTGAATTTCTTGTATTTTTTGTTGTCGCAAATCTATTTAATAATTACAAAATTAAAATTCCCAGAAGTTTTTTTTCACAAAGAATATCGGGATCAATCGACCCAAGATTTTTTCCACATGAAATTAAAAATGTAAATAAAAAAACGAAAACAATTGTTTTAATGGTTCAACGGAAATAATTCGAGTGTCACAAATTCAAAACTAATTTAGACATTTTTTAACGGTTAGCGAACTGCCGAAAAATCGTATAAAATTTATTTTTGTGATTAAAAAATTTTGTATCCGATTCTTTCTTTTCCTTGTTTTTTTTTGCAAATGTGAACCACCATGGAAACTCCCACTTCAATATTAAATTTCTAATCTGACTCCAAAACCACCAAAAGGTTTCTTCCAACAATAATATATGAAGAATAAATACAAATCTTTTTAATATACTTTATTTGCAAATGACAACTTGAGCACAAAACTTAAATCGAAACTTTAACAATAAATCAATATTTTGAAGCACACTCAACCAGCACAAACCAATATCAATTAAGAACGAGCAATATCAGAAAATTATGATTAAATTTTTCTCCTTTACAGGATACTAAATTTGTTAAGTAAACAAAAATTAAATGAAGAAAGATTACCGTAAATCATAATAAAGTTTTAAGATTTAATAGGGTCCGCAAGTATAATTTTGTCCGTAATTTTGTTGTGAATATGACTGAAATAATTATTGTTTATGTACTAGTTTTTAAATAACCTTGAAAATTAGTTTGCTAAAACAATTCTAAAAATATTTACAAATATTCTACAAATTTTATTAAAATAACTATTATGATAATCAAAAAATTATTGATTTTAACCATAGTGTTATTTTTTATTTTTCTATTAGATTTTAAAATTTTAATTAATATTTTTCGGAACCCCAACAGATTTAAATCAATAAAAAAGCATTAGAGTAAATCAGGTCCGGTACTGGGATGATCAACTCTTTCGGTCTATTGGAATCGATACCGAAAAAAAATCTTTATTTGAAATTCACTCCATGGAAATGAGGCCCATACCAATTAAAATTCATAACATTGTCATTCCAAAATTCGTACTAATCTCACCACCGGGGTATATCGACGAGGTTGACCAAACTGCTTGAGTAAATAGCCAATTAAGAAAAATTTTGCTGAAACCTTTGTTTTTTAAAATGTTTTTATTACAAACTATTTTGTTCCGGGCTAAACCGGGTAGTCTCTAGTATTTTAAATCTTAAAATAATTAATTTAAAAAAAATAGTTGAATGCATACGAGATAAATTATTATTATTAATTAAAATAAATCATTATGATAATAAAATAATAATAATATTCATTCTTTTAATTATCAACAAATACCAACCTCAGTTTCATTTGTCGTTTCAGTGATCGAACTCGTTCTTTTTTCATTCTTAAATAAATTCGAAAATTACCACTAATTAAATAAAAGAAATATGAAAAGGAAGTATAGAAATTCAAACTTTAAAATTCATTTCCGAAAATATTTTAAAATGTTCTATTTGAAAAAAAAACGATTTAATAAATGTATAACAATAAATTTATAAGTTTGGATCAGCGGTTGTCAATCTCATTAGGTCTGAATACCCCCTGAAATTATTTTGCTACGAATTCAATCCTTAATATTAAAGAAATGGTGATAATATTGACATATAGTACATTTGTATTTAAACTAACGTATTGGGTTGGCAACTAAGTAATTGCGGATTTCACTTATAGATGGCTTCTGTTGAATTTTTAGGTTTGTAGACGTAGTACAAATGTAAAACACATTTTGTTATTTGATAGTTGGCAATTCAGCTGTCAATCAGTAAAAAAAAGTTTTTTTCATCGGTTGCGTAGTTTTCGTTTGGACTTCGTTGAAAAATGGAAAATCAAAAGGAAAATTTTCGTCATATTTTGCTTTTTTTATTTCCGCAAATGGAAAAACGCATCACAAGCTGATAAAAATTTATGTGCTGTTTACGGTGACGAAGCCTTGAAAGAAAGGCAGTGCCAAAATTGGCTTGCCAAATTTTCACTCAAAGATGAAAAACACCATGGTCGTCCAAGTTGAAGTTCATGACGTCC
>MQRK01226122.1:0-16494 GCA_001938485.1 Girardia tigrina
ATCAAACCTTCTTTATTTTCTTAGTCGATAATGTTCGTAGGATTTGTTCGTTCGTGACCAAATACACAAAGTTCGTTCGTGATGTTTTTATGTTCGTTCGTTATCACTGCACGGTTTAGTGTAGCTTTGGATATGAATGAGATATTTTAATCGAACATAGTTTAAATTGAAGCCTGATGAAAGAGCTACAAGATAGTGCATAAATTTTTATTGTGCAAGCGTAAAAATCACAGGGTTTTAACAAAGTGTCGCTAAAATTTATTTTTCTCATATTTGTGGTTCGTTCGTGAGCAAAGGTATTTTCTAAAAACTTGGTAAGTAAATGTTGTTGAAAATGAACAGAAAAGTATAGGAATAAATAACAATAGGATATTCAACAAAAAAAATCAAAAAATCATTACCTTACTTATTATTTCATAAGAAATATTTATAAATTATTTTCCGATGTTCGTTCGTTATCATTTGGTTTTGCCCTTATATTAAATTTATAAATTTATTATTTCCTTATATTTATTCAATTGATTGCAACCATAATTCAATTGATTGTTGTTAGATGTTCTTGGAACATCCTCAGAATTATTGTTAAAATTTACTTTTATCTAATTTTCATTTTATTAATTGTTAAAGGGTTTTTACAGTCATTACATATTTTTATAAAATTCTACATTTTAATTTGTATAATATTTCGAACAAAGCTTTGTAAATAAATTTAATAATCAAAAATGGCCTTTGTTCGCATTATTATTAAAAATGCCATTTTAAATTTGTATATTTAATTTTACATTATTTCAAAAATTTTAATGATATTTCTTAATTTCTAACAACCGTAAAACCCTATAAGTAAATTAACAGAATTAGAATTGAAATTGTAAAATTTATATCTTGAGTTTTACGCTAAATTTTAATCATAATCTTTTCCCCTTAACGGTATAGAAAAGATTACCAAAAAGATATGTTGGTGGTGACTTGGCTTTTGCGGAGTTAATCTAGGTATATGAAAACACGAAATCATTAGTAAAACATTTCGAAAATAGGTTGCGAGAAGCGTTTCAAAAAAAAGATACTAAATGGAAATTCTAAGAGAAATCGCCAATTTCGAAGAACGGAGACGACGGCAGAATTTTTTCCAAAAGCAAAGCAGATAGCTGAGACGATAGTCGAAGAGGTTGAACAATGCATGTTACTAAATTGTAATAAATATTTTATTTAAGACTGAGATGCTGGCTACAGGACAGAGCTGCAGTAACCAAGACCTCTTAATCGTACAGGAAGTTGCTGGTCATAGAAATCGTCCGACCGTCTTACGGGCGCACATAAACCGATTGAACCCAGTGGCCGCTGGTCGACGTGAATGTGAATGTCGGTCTCCTGACCAGCTCGTTAGAATTACATGTTAAATATTTTATAATATTTTGAAAAACATTTAATGTAAATATTTAATAATTGAAATAGTCGGTCAATCGAAAAATTTTATTATTTTCCGCTGCGCCAAGTTTTAATATAAAATATAAATATTTAAACAAAAGGCAGTGTAACCCTCATTAACGATAGTGATGTTGAAATGCAAGTCAATAGTTTAGGGTATTTAGATGATCATTGATTCCGTTATCGATCGTGTCTGTAGAAATCTGAATATATTGAGGAACGCATTTTCCGAATACGGATTGACTGTAAATATGACTAAGACGAAAGTAATGTCTCTTACTGACGATTCAGGTACGGGAATATAATAAATTAAGTTAATAAATTAAGTAAGGTAAGACAGTCATAGAATAAATAAAAGAATTATATTATCTTTGTCGTATATTAACCACTACTGGTTGCTGCAGCCGAGATATTAGTGAACGGATACGCTGCAGAATGCGAAAACTTAATGAGTTGAAACCCGAAATTCAGTCCAGTCCTGTTGCAATGTTTTTGAAAAAGAAACTGAACGAATCGAGCATTTCCCATACCGTTTATTATGGAAGCGAATACTAGACAATTTCTGAGAAGTAAGTTGCACGGCTACAAATTTTCCATTACAATTGTAATCGTATGTTCCGTAAAAAATGATAGAATTCATAATAAGAAACTATCGATTGCTTTGACTCAGGTAAGAGTGATTCTAGACAAGAGGCACATTCTATTCTATGAGTGGGTGAAGGAAGTCAAGAGTTTAAAACTTTTAAATGGCTTCAGATAACCACAAACTCAGTGGTCGTAAAAAGCAACTGATAAGAGAGCGTGTTGCTTGCAACATGCACTGGATCTTTTGCAACGAAGATCACTTTGCAGAATATAGAGTACTTAAATTTGATAGGGGTCCATGACAACGATGAGGAATTCAAAACCTATTGTAATAACCTCACAGAAGACACACCATTTTGTTTGGGGTTTCTAGTTGTCTAGTAGTCAGAATTTCGTTGTTAATAGTTTTTCTTTTTATTTTTTTTCTTGTAACCACTTTCTGTTGGTGTGAACGTGTGTTGATTGTTGAATAAAAAGAGACAGATACATTATGAGATTAGTAAAAAAATATATTTGTTGCTTTTTTTATATAAACAGAAAAGTTTCGGGAAATCAAAAAAAGAAGTTTCAGAAAATTATTTAAAAGAAAAATATAATAGTATTGTATAATAATAATATAATATTGTATAATATTATTATTAATTAATTTAAAAAAATCAAAAATCAATAAAAAATTAAAAAGATTGATTTCAAATTCAGAAGTAAATGGAAATTAAATTGCGAAACGCGTATCCATTACAATCACTGCTAAGAGGATTTTTCGTTTAAAAAACAATTACAAATTAGCAACTAATAACAATCAAATTGAGACAAACCACCCAGTATCAATAAATTTCCTCAAAAGTACCACGAAATCCAGTTCCACAAAGAGAAGTTTCCCTCTATTTTTATCAATTCAACTCAGCGCCCAAAGTTAAAATAGATACTCAGATTATTGGAAGAATAACTGAATTAACGTTAGTGTTGAATAACTATTTTTATCGTTATAATGTTTCTCGAGTTTGACACTTTGAAACATTCAAATTCTAAAACCTGAATTTACTATCCTTCCGTTTTGTTAGTTAATACATTTTTCTGTATTCATGGTTGTTTCATTTCTTTGGATTATTGTGTAGCCAAGCTGGGTAAAGATCTTTCGTTTTTTAGCCAACTTGACTATACAGTATTTTGTTTATATATTTCTATTTATAGTAAGAATAACAAATTAATACATCAGCTGCTTGGCGATTCATTTGTTATTTTTACACATATTTAAAGACTCAACAACCGAAAAACTGAAAGAGAATGTTGAAAAAGGAAATGAATACCTGAAAATGCTTCAACCGCGTATGTAAAGGTAAGTTGAATATTCCCTTCTTACTATAAAGAATTTGCTCAACTGCAGAAATTAGGAATACATAAAGAACATACACCTGCACATAGCGCCTCAGAAACTGAATTTGGGAGTTTCTTATAGATGCCCCATTGAAAAATGCAACAAACTTTATGGTTGATTGTAGAGGCATATGTTAGGTGATCATCATGGTACTAATAATATTAGTACATTAATGGTACTAATAGTACAGTAAATAAACAAAACATCTCAGTCGAAAGACGTAAAGATACCTTGAATCCGATCGAAAATATTGATGTACTAAGGTCTGTTGGTACTGCTCACGATTTCAATCAAGGAGATATCCCAAAAGTGGTTTTGGCTTTTCTACTGGATAATATAACGGATAGATTGATATTCGAAAGTCCTTTTCTCCATTGCACGAAATGCACTTATACATCCAAAGCCCTTCAAAACCAAGGAACCAGGATCATGAATTTTCAGATGCTAATTGAAACGTACATATGCACCAAAGACTCGCACTATTGCATTGAAAGCAGTGTGAGAGGATCAGAAGCTCTTGTATTTTTTAAGTTTCCACCCGATACAGAGTATGATACATAACCCTATGCACCAATACTTAGTATCGTAGTTTACTATGTATATACAATTATACGTCACAGTCGGTGAGGCTTATTAATATAAAGAATATAAATGTTTTATTTGTGTTAGGCTACTACAATCACCATTGTATATATTAATTGGAAGGAGATTAAACGCAATTGGACTCATAGGAGTCATCCTCTTTTAAAGGATAAGCAATTGACACTGGTAACTCTGTGATATTTGCGAGTTTCTTAGCAAGAAGCAAATGAATTATTCATCAATCTATGGATAAGATAATCTGGATCGTTGATCAATAACCGGTGTATTCTAATCGAATCATTTTATCTCGTCTTTCAAATCCAAACATAACCTATTCGCTAATTGCAATTTTCGTGGAAATTCATGACAGATTTTTAACGATGACAAAAGAACCGAATTCGACAATAATAAATCTAATTGGACTTTCTCATCTGAGTTTATTAGCGATTTTTTTTAATCTCTTACATATAACTTTGATTTTTCGTTTATTATTACTATCAAAATTAAAATTGTTAATTATTTTTTATTCGAAATGTTGATTTGCTGATTATCGTTACTGTTTTCATTCGAGTTTATTTTTTCAGTCTTTTAATCAGTTTCACAATTGTTAATCAAATCAAATTCATCTTTCAAGTTGACTTAGATGCCAACTTGTGCATTAAACTGCTATTTTTCGGTCAATGCCATTTGATATAAATCAAAATTGGCGGCCATATTCTTTCGAGAAGATTTGATACGAGTTCTCTTGCAACTTGAATCTCTGGAGAGATTGGCGAAGTGGTCAAGGACGCAATTTACGCTTAATGTAACTGTGAATTCTTTCTTTTATGTAGATGTATGTGAATTATCGGAAAATATAAATCAATAATGTGTTCATGATATTTAATGATATATTAGTAAAATTACTACATTTGATCGTCCATTTGAATTCCGATCGAGGAAATTAAATTATTTTTGAGAAGAATATATATTAATCTATAACGAATTACTGATTATTTTTTCAACTTTTAGATTGCCTGTCAAACAAGATATTTACTATTCGAATACAAAATCTATTCAATTTAATATCCCACTCACGAATATCCCACTCACAATATTAATTGTCATATTTTGCTAAATCTTTTGCTTGGATAAATTCACTAACTGTTCATACAGATAAATTCGTGTATCTAACGAATGTATATATATAGTGAGAGATTTATAGATATTGTAATAACCGAAATAACATTTTCACAAATAAAAAGTTGTAGAAAGCATTTAATTCTTAAAGTGCGTTCCAACTGGCAATAACACGAAAATAAAATGACATAGCCATGTGGTGTTTAAATGAACTAATTCATGGTGCGTATTTTGAAGACTATTGTATCATTATCAATGTTAGGAAGAATATTAGTATTATTAAATTATTATTCAAAATTATAATCATTCAAATAAATATTAATTTATATAAAATTAATTAAATGTGGTTCCAATTATTTTATCATTAATTCTCGCATTTTTATGTATTTGTTTTAATTATTAAATATATTTTGGGAAACGAAGTTATTATGTAATTCTTATTAAAAACTATCATGGCGACCACGTTCAGTTATTGGAAGAATCTGGTTCCCGATACATACAATGGAGAAGATAATCTTGAAGAATTCATCGAAGAATGCGGAAGATTTTTTGAAGTTTCCGCCACCGACCCCAATCTCAAAGGAATTATGGTAAAGGCTTTTATTTCAAAGGATTTAATTCCAATTTATGAGAAAGTGGATTCTAATATCGTGGAGTTTGATGAAAGACTCAGGGCAGCATTTGCCAAACCTTCATCCCTTATTCAAGATTTTATGAATTTATATTCATATGAAAAAGGATCAGATGGAGCAAATTTATATTTCAACTAAATCAGGAAAATGGTAAGAAAACTATTGTCCCACAAATGGGATGAAAAAGAATTGATGGCCTATTTCTTGCTACATTGTACGAGAAATGCTACAATTAAACGAGAATTGACTCTACGGGATACCAAGGACATGGATTAGATCAAAGATATTATTCGAAAAATTTACAATATCGAAAAGGAAGAATCAATGCATATATCAGCAATGAATCGTAAAGAAGCATATGCAAAAGTCGTTCAAAAGCGTCAACAGTATTCGAATTCACGGATTGATAAATCATCAATGGAAAAGACAAAATGGAGCCATCAAAACAAACCACAGCCGATAAATTTAGTCGTATGTTGGAGCTGTCAGAAGCAAGGACATGTCAGCAGGAATCGTCCAAACAAAAGCGTCCAGACCAAATGTCATCCATGTCAGAACATGGGCATATTCGAAAAGAGTACCCAAACATCAAATTCAGCCACTGTAAGCAAAACGGTAACTTTAGTTTTCAGTGCTGGCATAAACGGGAAGAAAACTATATAAAGCAAATATACTATCATGGGATGAAGGTCGACGGATCGAGAAAGAGCATTGCGGAAAAATCGTGGATTTTGATGATGGACACGAAGAAAGAGTTCAGACCCAAAACGTTCATGCTCCATCAAGGCGAGAAGTGATGGGAGCCATCTGTTAAAATTTAAAAAATTTTTGGAACAATTTAATTGTAATTTAACTTATTGTAATTGTAATAATAGTAATATTTTATTTGATAATTTTAATAGTAATTGTTAAAATTCACTCTTTATTCACTGACAAAACAAACAAAGGAACGAAAAGTGATTTTTAACAGATATATAGTGTTATGTACTAAATTGACCTAACTTGTTTAGATGAATTTAGCAATTTAATAAAAAACAACAGTCGATAAAAAGTAACTTTTAATTACAAACGAAAGAACAATACGTACGAAATCTAATGTTAATAAGATAGTGAAATATTACATAAAGACAAAAGGTTGTTAGACTCATACCCAAAAACACAAATACCTTTACAAGAGATAAGAAAAATAAGATTGCTTTTTGTCATGACTGTAAGAAATCTTTGAGGTTATTACAGTAATATTTATTTGAATGATAACTTTATTAATAATTTTTATTTGAATGCAAAAAGTAATAAGAATGATGATAATGTTAATAATCTTTTTCAAAAAAGAAACGAATTTAGTGAAAGCATAATAAAACATTTGTAAATGGGTTATCTAGATTGTACGATAGGGTACTAAGAATAAAATTAAAAAAGAATTATGTCATTACGACCCAATAAAAACTAATTGCGAAAATGACCGATTATGTAATGTATCGGGTAGTTGTATATCAAATGTTAAAAGTTCAACAAATATAGGTGTATTGTGTAATAATAAATAAAATAACTGAGGAATATCTAGATTGTGTAATTTTAAAATAAAATATGACAAACTTGATGGACGATCCCGAATGATAGTTAAGTGTAATGATCTGTATTTTTCTTGTTTACTGGATACAGGCGCGCGAATAAATGTTATAGGTGTTAGGGATTAAATTGGAAGCTAAAATTTTTGATGTAGTAAATTAATTTAAATGAATAATAATAATGTAAAATTATTTAAGAAAATTTTATCATAATAATTAAGTTAAATAATTAAACTATTTTTATGTATATAAATATTTGTACTATATATGGCAGGTAATGTAAATAAATTGGTTCCTCCGAAAAATAACTGAATATTGAAATAAAGAAGTTGTTTTAATATTCAGAGTTTGGGAAAAAAATTCAAAAGAGTAGAAAATTGTTTATAGAAATAAATTTTTACCAAAACGTTATTTACTTTTTTATTATGGAGTATTCGGCCATTCCGACAGAAGATAACAATAGGAATAGAGGAAATTAATAAGTTAGGAATAATTCTGGAAAAATATAGTAATGAAAGTATTATTTGTACAAATGGAAGTGCTTTAAGCATATTAGGAATAGTCTTTCTAAAGGTAGAAATAGGTTAAATTTATATGACAATAAAATAAAATAAAAAGTATCACCATCTGTTATATGCGATATTGAATTTTTAAATGCTTTTAAAATTCACTTAAAAATAGAGAATGAACAACTAAATAATAAAGGTTTATTTAGACGACATTCTTGTTTTCTCAAAGACTCTGGACGAACATATTTTTAAATTAAATAAATTGTTTGATAAAATTAAATGCGCAGGTCTTAAAATAAACCCAGAGAAATGTTATTTTTTAAAACAGAAAACCAAATTTTTAGGTCACATAATTGATGAAGGAGTTAGAAGCCATCCAGACAAGTTAGAATCCATCAAAACATTTGACCGAAATGTATTAAAAAATTAAGAAGTTTTCTGTGTCTTTGTAATTATTATTGTAAATTTATAAAGAACTATTCAAGTCTTGCAAGAAATCTAGAAACTCTGTGACAGCAACAAGGAAAAACTCTTTTGGAACGATGAATGTGAAAAAATCATTTTGTCAATTGAAGGAAGCTCTAACGAAAACACCAGTGCTAGTATATCCTGATTTCAATAAGGATTTCATTTTAGATACAGATGCAAGTCACAATACGATTGGTGCAGTTTTATCTCAGTTAGATAACGAAGGGAATGAAAAAGTAATTACCTATGGATCACATGCTATGAAGTAAACATGAAATTGCATACTGCATAGCAAGGAAGGAGTTGTTAGCAATTTATTTTTTCACACAACACTTTAAGCACTATTTAGACAGTTTACTTTAAGAACGGATCCAAAGCAATAACTTTCATGCTAACATCGAAGAAACCTATAACATCTCAGTTTCAAACGTGGCTAAACTTTTTTAAATAGTTTAGATATGAAATTAGAGTATAGAAAGGACTTGCATCATTCAAATGCAGATGTATTATCAAAGATTGTGATATGTGCTGCCAATGTCAAATGCAACACGAGGAGTCTAAAAAAGGAAAACTGAAGACCAAAGTTTTAGCATCCCTTTCTGAATCAGATGTTTTCAAATGGCAACATGATAACAAAGAGATTGAGGAGATTAAAAGACGGATAAATAATTATGAAATAGGTGAATATACGTTAACCCAAGGAGTGGTAATGACACACGATGCTGGTATAGAAAAAGTTTTCAATTACATAGAAGGCACTTATGCAATAGAAAATCTTAAAGAAATGGTCAAGGAAATAATTGAAACGTGTGAAGTATGTCAAAAAAGGAAAATATTAACAACAAGGACAAAAGAAGTTATAATCAAACAGAAATGCGATTATCCATTCGAATCAATCTTTATAGATTTCTGTGGACCTTTAAAGGCCAATAAATATAGCAAAAAGTATATATTACGTATAATTGACCAATTTAACAGATATATTTCACTATCTATAGTTGCTAAACAAGATGAAGAGACTACATCTAGAATTATTTTGAACAATTGGATATTGAACTTCAGTAAGCCAAGAATTATTCATGTTGATCGTGGAAAGACATTTGAATCGAAATTAATTAGAATCATGTGTGAAAAATTTCATATCAAATTAGAGTTTTCAAGTCCATACCATCATAATACAAATGGTATAATTGAAAGGCAATTTAGGATTATTCGGGATTATATCAACACGACAAGTGTGACAAATAAAAGTAGAAATTTGGTCGATTTACTTCCAGAAATTGAACTCTGTTTAAATGCTACTGTGCAAAAATCATTACAAATGAGTCCAGTAGAAATAAATTTCGGTTTTAAAATCAATAGAGAATGGGGTGATGTAAATACAGCTGGTAATAGAGAAGAATGGAAACAAACAGCTATCAAAAATCAAAATTTAATTACTTATCAAAATGATAATCGTGGAAATAGGTTTCTCGAAATAGGTGAAAAAGTGTTAGAAAAAAAGTATGTCGTGGGAAAGATGAAGACAGGTATGAAGGTCCTTATCGAGTCATTAAAAAAATTCATGATAGCAGTTATGAGTTGGAAAACGATATCGGTAAAAAAATTATACATAATATAGAATGGTTAAGGTCTTTTAAGAAAGGGGATGTTAGGAAGAATATTAGTATTATTAAATTATTACTCAAAATTATAATCATTCAAATAAATGATTATTTATATAAAATTAATTAAATGTAGTTCCAATTATTTCATCATTAATTCTCGTATTTTTATGTATTTGTTTTAATTATTAAATATATTTTGGGAAACGAAGTTATTGTGTAATTCTTATTAAAAATTATCAATCAATTTGCTTATTAATAATGTGACATTGTTCACTTGTTGATGTATATCATTTATTTTAGATCAATAATAAAATTAGTTTATCCGCTATTTACGATAAATTATTGATCATATAAATTTTATGACCAAATTCTCAACATCTGCTCCAGTGTTCGACAATACAACGGAAGATAGTTTCAGAACATGGATAAATCGATTTGAACGATATGTCCGGGTCACAGGCCGGTGGAAAAGAACAAGGTAGATTTAATGTTCTTTGTGCGGGTCCAAAAGCATAACAAGTCTACATGGACGTCACTTGGCCTACATTGACGCAGTAGAAGACGGTTAGACGTACAGAATACAAACGTGCAGTTGATTTTTAAATCAAAATTTTTGTCAGAAAAAAATATTCTTAGTGAACGTATGAAATTGTACTCCTACCAGCAGAAGGAAATGCAAATATTGATGGATTTCGTCAGCGAAGTACGCCAAATCGCGGCATCATGTATATTTCCTGAACAATTTATGGATGAAGCGATGTGGAACGCATTTTGTCGTGGTTTATCGTCAGAAATATCGAAAACCACTGTTTGTCCTGAATTTGCACGTTATGCTAAAGACGGAAAACTCTTCATTTTGAAAGATGTCATCATTATAGTGGAAATTGAAGAGGCAACTCAGGCAATATTCAACGATTCACAAGTGAGTCGGCAACAGGTAACCATTGTAAAAGTAGATTCGGTCCAATCTACCCATGTTACATTTAAATGTTTCTGGTGTGGAGGAAGAAAAAACACAAAGCGTGATTGTCCTGCTTTTGGTCAGGAATGCCATTAATGTCACAGAACAGGTCATTTCAAAACTGTCTGAAAAAGTAAAAAAAACCAAACATGGCAGCTATAAAAGTCGTTGATGGGGTGTCTAATTGTGTTTCTCGAAGGAAGGTAATACAAGGACGAATCAATGGTCACATGGTTCAGTGGTTGGTAGACACCGGCAGTGACATTTCGGTAATTGATGAATCAATTGCTCATGAGTTGAAAGTAAAAATTCAAACCAACAAACATCCGTGTTCAAGACAATCCAATAAGTGTCTTGGGATAAATTACAGTGGATGTTGACATCGATGGTTTTGAATTAACAGCAAAGATTTTCGTGGCCAAAAATCTTGCCGATGTGGTTGTTTTAGGAGTGGATATTATGCAACGGTTGAAAACAATGCATATTGAGTTTGGTGGCACGAACCTTCCATTAGTAGTTCAAGTGGGTTCAATCACATCATATCCACCAGACCTTTTTGACAAACCAGGATAGGTGAAAATTGAATCATTTCCAGTCATTCAATTAGTAGAAGACACTCTTTCCAGTTCTGGGAGTGTACTCTATATTTCCGCGAGCGGTTAGCAGTGGATTTCTTCAGTCCAAAAGACTGCGTCTCAAGGATATAGCTATATTTTAACTGTCGTGGACGAATAAAGCCGTTTTCTATTCGCCTTCCCTTTGAAGAAAATGAGACCAAGAAAGCAATTAATTATCTTACTGAACTATTCATGATGTATGACCACCTGTATCCGCATATAATGATCTAGAACGGCAGGTTGAAAGCGCTGAATTTCCAAGTTTCTCTATCTGTGGAAGGTACAGAAAACACGAACCACTGCCTATCACCTGCAAGGGAATGGGCAGTGCGAGCGTTTTAACGGTACTCTATGAATACAAATTGTCTTACATTTAGAACAAAAAGGAAAACCAATTAAATGTTGGGTTGAGAAAATGTTATGGGCTGCAAACATTAGGACTCTCCCTTGTATACCGCACAACAAATTTTTGCAGTTTAAACGAAAATTCACCTTCACGCTTCGTAATGGATTCCACAGAAATGAATCTGAAAAATAAGTCATGGACCTACTAAAGTTGCTAACGATGGGAAACCTAGGTCTGATGAAGGATGCAATAACTCATGAGAAACTGCACGTCGTATGGATCAAAGAAATTATATCATCACATGTTGTTGTGGTAAAATGGGAGAACGAGAGAATTGATACCGTATCGTCGCGACGACTCGGTGGTTATCCGCAGCTCCAAGACGTTGGCATCAAAGCTGAGCTGGAGCCCAAAGAGATCACCTCGTCGGAGTTGGTGATCACTCAAGTAGGAAAGAGAGTGAGGAAACCCAAACTTCCTTGTTCTTCCTGCGGGTGAATGTGGTGTTTAAATGAACTAATTAATGGTTCCTATTTTGCTGACTGTTGTGCAATTAATAATTTGCTTATTAATGTTGTGACATTTGTCGACGTGTTCACTTGTTGACGTGTGTCATTTATTTTAGATCAATAATAAAATTGGTTTATCTGCTATTTATGATAGCAATAAAAAATTAAATATCTATAGTAAATATTAAATGTTTATAGCAAATACTAAATGTTAATAACAAAAATTAAAAAAAATACGTCAAACATAAAATTTTTAGGACCAAAACATAATTATTATAGCAAATATAATTTTAGAACATTGTATAAATTGCAAAAAATAATATTTATATAATATTTACTTTTTCCCTCTTAAATAAATATATTTTTGCATATTTTTGTTTTTATTTGTCTAATTTTAGCTTTCTTCCATTTTAACACTAAAAACTACAAAAAAAGTTAATTAACATAACTTTGCAAATGAAGTTTAGTAATTATGAAATGACGCGACAATCCATGTAATAGTTTTTCTGGAAAATTTCAATGGTTGACAAAACCTGAGGCGTATTAAGATTAATTATTTTCTTCATAAAATTAGTAAAATTTAATTTTAAATAAAAATCAGGTATTTGAAATTAAAATAAGAGGAAGTAACAATTAAAATGAATCAAGAAAGAAACCGGTGTTGTGATAATCTTGAGATAGAAATGAAGATCAAAATAAAGAATTAGACCCAAATTGATATTTTATGAAATTACGATACTTTGTTTAAATATTAATTTTAAAATAACGTGTTTATTTAAATAGTTGTCAATGTGCAAAAAGCGCAATTACGAGCAATTTTTATACGAATTCAAAACGTTTCAAAAAAGGTAGATGAATTCGAAAATAATGGAGAGTTACAATATCCAATGAAGAATCTGTGATTCAGTTACAAAATGTATTATATTGTATTTTTCTACTACTAATAATTTAATTATGAGAATTATTAAATTGAAAAATGAATTGCCTATAAATAATTTGAGTAAATCGACAGAAGCAACAACTGAAATTAAAATCAATCAGGAAAAATATGAAAATATTTTCAATAATGGAGGAAAATCGACTAATTTAATCGAAAATTCAGACTTAAAATTAGATGAAACTTCTTTAGAATCGAATTTAAAATCGAATTTGGAGTTTAATTCCAAAGAAGTTTTTACTGGCGAAAATTTAGTTGAATTATTTATCCGAAGAAAATTTATTTTCTCTTTATGATAATAAATATAAAAATTATTTTAAAAATTTTAGCGATTTTAAAATGCTTCGTTTCAATTCATTAAATAACAGAGAAATTATTAATTCAAAAATGGCAACAAATATGCTGGTAAACGACGAAAGTAACTATGATGTTACCATCCATCTTGATAATATCATAAATAATTCCGACAAACATATTTTCAAAATTTCAAGACGGAGATGAAACCCTCAAAGATGATGATGGCCGTGGACGGAAACCTGCTATTGAAAATGAAAATTTGAAGGCTCTAGTAAAAGCAAATTCAGGCTCAACAGTTCGAGAGCTTGCGGAGGAACTAGGTTTCCCGATAGGAACAATTTCAAACCATCTGCGTGACATTGGAAAGTCGAAAAAAACTGGATAAATAGATTCTATACGCATTAAATGACAATCAAAAAATGCGTCGTTTTGAGGCATCGTCTTCACTTCTTTTGTGGAACAAGAATGATCCGTTTCTGGACCGAATTGTAACATGTGATGAAAAGTGGATTCTCTACGACAATCGGAGACGTTCTCAATGGTTGAACCACGATCAAGCTCCGCAACCATTTCCGAGGCCAAAATTGTACCAAAAAAGAAGGTGACAGTTTGGTGGTCTGCAGCCGGTGTTATTCATCACAGCTTCTTAAATCCAGGAGAAACAATTACGGCAGAGATACTGTCAGGAAATTGTCAAAATGAACGAAAAACTCCAACAACAACAACCAGCATTAGTCAATAAGAAGAGGTCTATTCTTCTCCACGACAAAGCTCGGCCACACATCGCACGTCTGACAATGTAACTGTCGAACGAACTTGGCTACGAAACTTTGAGTCATCCACCATAATCACCTGACCTCTCGCCAACTGATTATAACTTTTATAAACATCTTGACATTTTCCTGCAGAATAAATACTTCAAAAATCAAGGGGATGCTAAAACTGCCTTCAATGATTTCATCGCCTCCAGAAAGCCAGAATTTTATGCAACCGGAATAAATAAACTTGCGCAACGTTGGCAAGTGTTGATGCTAACGGTTGTTATTTCGAGTAATAAAATTGATTCTACGCTGAGATATTTTTCTTTAAACATTAAGGTCAAAAAACGACGTTATTTTTTAAACAACCTAATATTTAGAAATTTTTGTGTTTGAATTGTTTGTATTTTATAAAAAAAACATTTATTTAAATGAGTCGGTTAACGACTTTATACATGAAAATTAAAAGTTCAAAAAATAATAGTTGCTAGGAATTCTGAAATCTTATTGACAATTTTTGAAAGAATGATAAAATTAAATATACAAATTAAAATGTAGAAAAATTATTATTCGAAAACGATAACAAAAATTAGTAAAATTTAACAAAATAAATATATTTGAAAATGAAGCGTAATGTAAATATTTAAAAATTTTATAAAATGTGTAATAATAATTGACATTTAAAATTAATAAAATTTGAATTTATAAAATTAAATAAAATATAACTATTATAAATATTTTTATTTATATCGATTCAAGATGAATAAGAAAATTGTTTCTCTTAAGTTTGTTTAAATATTGATGTTAACTTGAAAATTTTGAAAAATATTGTAAAAGAATAAAATTATGAACCTTATCAAATCTTGTGCTTATAATTCTGACGATGTTTTATTGGCATCTAACAATAGTTTTAAAATTAAAAAGTGGAATTTACATATTAACTATTGATAAGAGCGCCGAGACAAATCATAGAAAGTAAATTGAATTTCATTAGGGCAAATTTTATGATTGTACATTTAGCCTCATCACCAAATCAAAAGATCCTGAAACTTATGAAATGACTCGAAAGCACTTGCATTGTATTACACTGGAAATACCGTAATTGGGAAACCAGTTTTTTAGAAAATAAATTTAATGACATAGGGCTTTTTAATGAAAGATAAATATTCAAAACTACCATGAGATAAGAACACATGTTCTGTAGGTATATTCTGAACTCATCCACTGGCACGTGTTGCTGAGGATTAGTATCTTTGATATTCGAGTCATTAGCCCCAATGAATATCACAAATAACTCAACATCAGTCAAATTCGATCTGTCAAACAGTTGAGGCAGTATTATGTTGCACCATTTTGAATTATAACCAGAAAATCCGCGATTTATAACATCATATTTTCTGAAATACATTTATTCAAATAATAATCTTAAATAAAATGAGAGCCCCCAGTTTACGCAAATTCCCAATAACGGCCCTGTACAATCCATATTCAGGTACCCTGATTTTTCTACACTAACTGAGAATATGCCACAATTAGATTGATTTTCGTTTTTGTGTGCATTATACAGAATTCAGCGATGTTACTAAAAGTAAAAAGGTACATTATAAATCACTCTCAAATAAAGACTTAGAACAAAACATAAACGAAAAAACTCCAAAGTCATGAAAGCAGATCTAAACCGTGCCCGTTATACTATGGTAAGTTTAACCGATTAGATTTAAAAATTAAAGATATGGAACGAGGTGCAAATGTAAAAGGAGTAAAGTTGCATTTATTCCATAATTTTCCTTGATGAAAAACACGAAAAATACGATTACAATCGATGTTTTTTAGAAAAGTTTAGGAAAGCCAGAAATTTGAACTTCAAGTGTATAAGAGTAGTATTCTCTAACGTAGAATTTAATCTAAAATTAAAAATAATATTTCTTTCATTTAATGACGATTCGATGTACACCGGGTTTTATAGAAAACGGAACGCTGCGTAACCTGAGTGCCATATATATTATATTATATATATTTTCTAAATTTATACTAATTTTACAATATATGAAAAATATTTATTAATTATGAGGGGTTAATCTTAAATTTTTATCTCGTCTGAATAGTTTATTATTTTTTTAATTTAAAGGGTAAAATATTTTTATGTTAATTTGCTTATTAAATATTTTAAAAAATTAAAAATTATATAATAAAAGAAAA